>WEKY01058648.1:771-71246 GCA_013390045.1 Picathartes gymnocephalus | reverse complement strand
GAGGATGGGGCAGGGCTGTGATGAGGGGAGAGCAGGAGCAGGGGGACAGGGCAGGGCTGTGATGAGGACAAGAGGATGGGGCAGGGCTGTGATGAGGGGTGAGAGGGACAGGGGGATGGGGCAGGGCTGTGATGAGGGGCGAGCAGGAGCAGGAGACAGGGCAGGGCTGTGATGAGGGGTGAGGGGGACAGGAGGATGGGGCAGGGCTGTGATGAGGGGTGAGCAGGAGGATGAGGCAGGGCTGTGATGAGGGGTGAGCAGGAGCAGGGGACAGGGCAGGGCTCTCACGCCGGCGGGCCCCGCGCCGCCGCAGCCGGTACGTCTCCTTGCCGCTGCACAGGCGGTAGATGAAGGAGCCCAGCTGCTCCATGTCACTGACGTGCTCCGTGGCAATCATCTCCTCCTGGATTATGTAGGTCTGAGGCAGGTACGTCCCCTTCTGAAACGACACAGTTTCCACCCAAATGAGGCACAAACCCTGCCATGATCTCCTCCCTGAATGCAGCTGTTTCACACAGGGCACCACACACAACCAAAGTGCAGAAAATTCTTTTGCTGTAGGAAGGCTCAAGCTCCACTTACTGAAGTCAGGTAACATTGTCCTTGTCCTTGCAGGACACTGTCCCTTGCTACTGGCACAGTGCACACCAAACACGTTAGATCCAAAAATGGAATGTTCATGTAGAGGACGAAGTCAGTGTAGGATCAACCCTGTTAAAACCTAACCCAAATTTTAGAGCAGGATGCCCAAAACTGTAACTCTGAGAGTACAACAAACCCACCTGGAGAGGAATAGAAGCTTAACCAAAATTCCAGGAACTCCACTGAAATGAGCATCCCTCCATTCTTTTATGTCAGACACTGATGCAGGCCTGGTCACAGAGCTGCCACACCTGTACAGAATAAAGCCTGAAGGAAGCAGGCACAGGGCATGTGGCAGCTACTCTGCAAAGGGGCACCCTGGCACCAGGCTGGCCCAGAGGGAAGAGCAAAGAGAGGAGGTTCACCAACTCCTTGTGCTGCCCCAGTCTGCCAGAGCAAACCACTGGTGTTATTTGCTGGGCTGTGATTTGATTCTAGAAACAGGACTGCAGTCACTGATCAGCTCCAAAACTAAACTTCCTGCTGGAAATTAGTCTCATTCGTTAGGGACTTGACTGCATTCAGAGATGCAGAGAAGGCCAAAGTCTCCAAGGACCAACAAAGCTCACCCAGCATCTAAAAAGCAGCACTTTTGATCAGCAGGGCAAGTCATAAGGTCGTGAAGATCCTCTGTGCAGCAGGAAGGAACCTGAGCTTTCACCCCCACCTGTGGCCATGAACATCACAGGCCCCCAGGATCACACAGCTAATTCAGATGGGGAGGAACCTCAGGGCTTTATCCCATCTGCTCTGGAAAACCTTCAAGAATTTCAAGGAGGCAGCACAACCTCCCTGGGCACCCTGTTCCACTGCTTCACTGTCCTCATGGTGAAAAACTTCTTCTGAGCGCAAAACCAAGCTAACCACTTTGAAACAATGTCTCTGAGGTACAGGTTAAAGCCTCCACAGACAGACTGGACACTAACCTCAATAATCAGGAGGTGATTTAAACCCACACCTGCTTTGGGCTCTTCAAGCACATAACACCACTTTAATTGTATTGTTACCCCCTTTTTAAATTCAATGACAATGCATTGTTTTCACTGACCAGGAGTTTATATCTGTTACTTTAGGATGTGACCAGCATTCCCAGTATCTCAGTTGTTTTCTCCCAGCTTGTGCAATTCTTTTCCATTTCCTTGTGCCCCAGGGACAGGTCACCTGCCACACTCAGAAGCTGTGACAGGTCTGGAGTGAGCTGTAAGGAAATGTGTGTTGTACCCCAGCAGGGCTCCCAGCACATTTGCCAGCCAGTCACAGTGCATGGAATTGTGAGGACTGCTAGGAAACAAACTGGGAGTCTGACAGGGACTGGAGATCAGGCATCTCTCCAGGCATAACTATTTGCCTCTGAGCTTAACCACTGCAGAGTTCACCACAGTGCACACAGCAGAGAGTGAGCAAAGGGAATTTAAGAAAGAGTAAGAACTAATTACATTGTCTTTTTTCCCCCTGTCTTTTAAACAGACCCTCACAGGAGCGATAAAAGGCCCAGGCTCAGTGCCTTGATTTACCTGCAGAAGACTGAGACAGATATGTACCTTTGGCAGTCTGAAATCCTGTGCTTTTTTTCCTGCTGTGAAGATTAAATAGTATTCTATTTTAAGATGGCTGCTTTCAGCAGCACAGGCTTCTGAACTGAACAAAATCGCTGGTACTAGACCCAATTAATGCTGGCTGTGAGCACAAGCCTGGTGCTGCAGCACAGCAGGGAGGGCAGCACAGATTCCCCCCCAGAAAGGTGAATGCTGAAGGCCTGCTCCTCCCCAAAGGACACTGAGAGCTCTGCAATTGGCAAATCACAGTGCAAACCACAGCACGAGTGAAAGGAAGGCATTTTTTCCGTTTTCCCTTGATTCCTACAGTCAGTAAACACCAAAGGGAAGGAATCTGCTGCTTCTCTGTGTCTCCCTGCTCAGGCTGGTCATAATCCCAGCATTACTGTGCAGTCAGAAAAATCAGAATTTCAGCTACACCTGAAGCCATCACTCTCCATGAAGACTCAGGGCCAAGGCTGACTTCCCAGGAGATGCCAGCTTGCAGGCAGGAGCCAGCTCCAGGAAAGCATGCAGGACAAGGAGGACTGCAGCTGTACCTTCACGTTGACCAGCAGCTCCCAGAGGTTGCGAGGAGGCATCACGATGGTGGTGTTCAGCTCGATGACGTAGCACTTGTCCAGTGTTATGTCGTGATAGGCTGTCAGACCCTGCATTCCAAGCACAGAAATGACACAACTGAAGCCTCTGCAATGAAATGTGACTGTGACAATGGGTGGAAAGAGGGAATTAAGGAAGTGATCCCTTAGGTTTT
This sequence comes from Picathartes gymnocephalus, assembly GCA_013390045.1. Taxonomy (NCBI): domain Eukaryota; kingdom Metazoa; phylum Chordata; class Aves; order Passeriformes; family Picathartidae; genus Picathartes; species Picathartes gymnocephalus. The sequence goes on along the minus strand of WEKY01058648.1, from coordinate 68,294 downwards.
AGGTTTTTTTCTGTTCTGTTTTAGTGTGTAGCTCTCAGCTTCATATGAAGTAAGTTCTCCTCACAGGGTAGTTAGGCACAACAATTCTCTCCAGCTCAACATTCAAGGACAATCCTTCCCAACCTCAGGCCCAAAAGCATCAACAATGTAAAAAAGAGGAGGGCAAGCAAGGAGGATGGAACTTCATCATTCCAAGTGATTAACTGGACAGTGAAGCTCAAGATGCAAATGGAGCAGAACTTCTCAAAGTGTGAAACCCCGTGCCCAGGCCCCTTTTCTGTGTCCATCTCGAGGCCCATCCTGGCAGAGCTGCAGCTGGGCTCTTGGATTGCCAGGCTGTGGCCTTGGACGGCCTTGCAATAAATCCCTACTTTATTCTTCTCATTTTGTCTGGCCTCTGCTCCAGCTCAAACTGATCAGGCATCAACAGGAAAGTGTGTTAAACAAACCTCCCTACCAAGCGGGTTGGAAAAACCCAGAGAGGGCTTTGGGCAGGAGGACAGCTCAGGAATAGAGCGTGTGACAACAGTGACAGTGCCAGGCCATGAACACAGAGCTGGTGCACCCAGCTCAGCCCCATGCTGTGCCCCCAAAGGCCCCAGGAGCTCCTTACTCGCTGGAAATCGTGGATGATGTCGGCAGGGTCACTCCCTCCAAACTGGGGCACCGGGACATTGATTTGCTCATAGTTCTCTTCAATGTAGATCTTGACATCTTCGTGCAGCTCCAGCTGCCCTTTGAAGGGCGAGTACAGCGAGTCTTCGTACAGGACCCCGCAGTGGAACACACTCTCACGGGGCAACTGTGGGGACAGATCCAGGCAGGGGTACAACACACACACCCCCCAACAGCTACAGCAAACATGGGCAGGAATGTACCCCTGCTGGGTAAAACATTCATCAAACAGGTGCTTAAAGGTATTTCAAGACCAGTCTTTTTAGCAGAAAACTTTCTTGGTGAACCTAGTGCAATCTGATGCCTTGGATTTTAACTTTGATATTTCCCAAACCCTGCAGTGCTCAGGGTGTGACTCTGCAGGGTTTTGGAGCCTGGGAGCTGCTGTTCTCTCATGTTCACATTGACACAACAAAGCCTCTCCAAGGCTGCTCTCCAAGGACACCCAGAATGTCCTGGGCCCAAAATGTGCAACCCAACATCTTGAGACGGAGGGGGAAGCTGGGGAAATGCCATCATTAGCTAAAGTTTGAATTGGGGAATTGATGCTGAGATGCAAATGGCCCAAAGCTCTAAAGGTGTGAAGAACTCGTGACTCGGGGTCCATCTTGGGCTCCATTGTGAGAGCAGCCTCTGGCTCCCCAGGGTGTGCCTTTGGAGGCCTTTCCAATAAATCTCCACCTTTATTCCCTCACTCCTGTCTGGGCTCTGTTTCTGGGGAGCCACTTCAGGCATCAGTTCTTTGGCCCCCAGATGGGACAACGAGGCTTCTGAAAATCCTCTGGGACTCAAACATCCAGCTCTTGGGGGGGTAGTTACTACAGTCCAGGAGGCAGAGGACTCACTTCATGCTAGCCAGGTCCAAAGGGAATCAAGAATTCTCTGCAGGCTTTTGTGAGGAGTAATTTAGAAAGGCAAACTGACTGCCTGCAAGCTGTCAAATTTCCTAACCAGGCTGTTCACATCCCTGCATAGCCATGGCTTCCAGTAACTGCATTTCTCCACAGGAGGCACAGAAGCTTGAGCTGAGCAGAGCATCCTTTCTAGAGGCCCTTGTAGCTTGGAGTGGCAAATGCAGCGAAACGAAGTGGATTCACCTCACAGCAAAACAGGAGCTGCTGCTCTCTGAGCAGCCTGAGAGGTGTCCCTGCCAGGGCTTCCCTCAGGGACAGAGCTGCTTCTCCTAGGGAATTTCCTGCACTAAAAGCCTTGTGACAAGTACCCTCACCTGGGACATGGTGTGTGTGTGACGGCGGAGCAGCCCCAGGGCTGTCACAGCATTTCCAGGTCAGGTGTAAGTGAGAGCAGGTAATAAAGCACTGATGGTTCTTGAAAAAAAGACTGCAAATTAATTTGACAGCAAGGAAATTTATGGAGAAATGGAGTATATAAAAAGACTCTTCTGCTGAGTGGGTAAGTGCTGGCTGCAGAGATGAAGGCAGCAGCAGTCCTGGGAGAACTCATTCACTAATAGCCACTCCACAGCACAACGAGGGCTCCAGTGCAAATCAATGCTCTGGGGTTTCTCGGCTGAACACTCAGCAAGCCAGAGCTCAGCAGTTTCCTCCACAAAAAGCAGCTCGGCCCTGTCTCATTTCCTGTGTTCTGACCCTCCACAGTGCTGCCCGGCCAGGCTTTGCAAAGACTACCTGGAAGAAAAGGTGCTGAACTTAATAAAGGCTGAGGGCTCACTTGCTGTATCATCTCCCAGTTACCTCTTATTTCTCTGCTTGCTTTATTAATAGCAGCACCTATTTTTGTTACACCTACAGAGTTTTTCTGTGCTAGAGCCTACAAAACCTACTGCAAAAAGCTGTTCCCTTGCCTGTACCCCCCTGTTCTCTCCAGGCTTGTTCTCCCCTCACAAGCCAGGCTTTCAGACCTGCAGTGGTGTGGGGTTTAAAAGCTACAACTGGCAGGACATGTTTATGGAGTTAAAAAGAAAGCAAAACAAAGCCATAAGGGAAGGGGAGGGCTTCTGGAAGGCCCTTCCTGGCATTGGGGATGGAGGTCAGCCTGAGCCTGCCACTTGAGAAATCCCTCATCTGCAGTGCCCAGCAACCTGGCTCCCGAGTTACCCCAGCACAGGGCAGCAAGACCCAGCAGCACCTCCTCCAAAGGTGCCCTGGCTGCTGAGCCAGAGGTGTTTCCCCAGTCCCTCCTACCTGGGTGATGAAGAAGTATCTGTACACGTACATCGAGGCAAAGACCAGCCCCAGCAGCAGCACCAGGAGGCCCATGGTCAGGTAGCACACCCCGCTGAGCGATGCCCGCCGGCCCTGCGCCGCGGGGAGCGGCTCCTCCTGCGGGACAGAGCACAGCTCCGTCAGCTGCTGCTGCTCCTGGGCTCCAGGAGATCTGCTGTTCCACCCTAAGAGTGCTCCTGGGCACCAGGAACCTGCTCTTCCATCCCAAGGGTTCTCCTGGGCACCAGGAGATCTGCTGTTCTACCCTAAGAGTGCTCCTGGGCACCAGGAACCTGCTCTTCCATCCCAAGGGTTCTCCTGGGCACCAGGAGATCAGCTGTTCTACAAAAAGGGTGCTCCAGTGCACCAGGAACCTGGTCTTCCATCCAGTGCGTGCTTCTGGGCAACAGGAACCTGCTGTTCCACCCTAAGGGTGCTCCAGGGCACCAGATCTGCTGTTCCACCCAAAGGATGCTCCAGGGCACCAGGAACCTGGTCTTCCATCCAATGGGTGGTTCTGGGCACCAGGAACCTGCTGTTCCACCCAAAGGGATTGTGCTCTGCAATGATCAGGGCAGGCACTGCCCTGCAAAGCTGCTTCACACCTGGCAACAGTAGAACACTTCTTGTGCATTTTGTCTCCCTTGCCCCAGATACCTATATATATATATGTATAAAATATATACATTATATACACATATATTTGTAGGTATTGAAAAAGAAATGCATGTGTGTGTGTGAACATAAGCAGACATATGTATCTTCAGCTTGCCACCAACTGTTCAGAACAAAGACAAGCTTTGTTTCAGTGGGTGATAAAGACTGACCAAAAAAAAAAAAAAATCAGGAACTAAGAGCTCCTGGCTACTGAATGTAACAGCATTTGTGTATTTATAGTCAAAATTCTTTTGTTGAAATGCCACCACTCTTGGCAGAACTTCTCATTGGAAATTTTTGTGGTGGGAATTACAGAGAGGTACCTCCTGGCCCTGCTGGGGTGAGCTGACACGAATGGATGTGCTGATCTCAACTTCATTTGCAAGCACATTCCAGCACAGCTCCCAGCAATATGGACAGAGCATCAGAAGAAAACACACCTGTCCTTTTCAGAGTGCTGCCCAATCTATACAGACAGTAGCCAGCTCCCCTTGTCACAACCCTGAAAACAGAGAGCAGTGCAAGGGCAGGGTTACCTCCTGGAGACAGCTCATCCCAACCTATGATGCTCTTGTTTATACTACCAAAATAACCCTTCAAAATGTTAAGCAGGAGGATGTAAGGCCTTTCAGAAGCAGATGAAAGAAGCTGGTTCAGAGATGCCCCAGTTTCCACAGAGAAGAGCTGAAAGCTACCCTCAGCTGAGCAGGCAGGCAGGAGAGAGAGGCACCAGGGAGGGCTCTTGCAGATGAACTCTCTCTGAGCAGTTTGGGATCTGGTGTGTTTGATTAGACATTCACTCTCTCCACAGTGACCTGGAGACTGCTATGAATGGGAGGAACAGCCTGAAAAGCAAACATCAGCCTCCCATTTCTAAGGTTCATCACTTCTTAAAGGAAGAGATTTTTCTCCAGATTAATGTGGCCAAGAGCCACAGGGTGCTGAAAACGGGAGAGGCCCCTGGGGCCCTGTCACCCTCTGGTGGCATCAGACCAGCTCTGCCCAGCCAGGCTGGCAGCAAACACCTCTTTCCCCTCTCCCTACCTTGGAGCAGCCCTTGTGAGAGCAGCAGCTCCGTGCCAGGCTTGGGGGCATTGTTCCTGTCCCAGCCTAGGACAGCCCAGCATCACTGAGGCACTGGTGGGGATTCCCTGCTCCTGCCCTGCACCTGAGCTCCACTGAGATGCAGAGCAGGGGCAGAGTCTGCAGTCCCTCTCCCACCTGCTCCACTCCCAGCCAACGGGGACTCCTCCAGGTATGGACTTTTTATTCCTAGCCGCATTCAGCCTGGTAACCGCCAAGACCAAATTGCTTTGGGGGAGCTACAATTCCAGCACACCTCCAGGAGAAATTAATCTGCATTTAGTTCTCCTTCATCCCAGATGCTGAAAGACCCACAGCACTTCTATTCACAGCCAGCTCCCTGCACTGAAGGATCACGGTAATCAGTTTGCTGCTGCTCCTCCAGCAAATAAAGGGATGAGCAAGCTGAAAAATATCACATTTTTCCTCTCCTCCTGCAGACAATGGGCAGCAACTCTGACAAGCCACACAGAATAGAAAAAAGGAAAAAAATCTCATTACTGGAGGAAGTTTAAAGGCTCTCTGACACGAACTGCTAGGACAAGAAAGTCATGCTGGATGTCAAGTGTTTCACAAAAACAGCTTTCCCCAGATACTTGTCATCACAGAAAGAGTACAGAGAGTGGGGGGGTGAAGAGGAAGGAGAAGATATCCTGACATTGAAGCAAGGCTGAGAAAATGTTTAATGCTCTGCAAGTGAACCATATCCAAAAGGTGCCAGGTTGCTGTGACAGTTAATGCACTGCTGCTTCCATGGTGTGCTGTGAGTGCTGACTCCAGGGAGGGCCTGGAGAGAGGCTTCATGAGCACACAGCAACTCAAAGGGCAAAAAAAATACTCCCACTAAAAGAAAAGCTGTGTTTGAAGAACGCTAGGGAGGGGGAAATAAGCCCTCAGTGGTTTCCTACTTGCTAAGGCAGCTCTGTCTTTGCATGACCGAAGACACTGTGAGATACCCTGGCTCTCACTGCCAAGGATGAGTTCTGCTCCCTACAAAACATTTCTGGCTTCAGGAAAAATGCCTGAGCTTTGTGTTTTGGGAGAAGGTGGGAGAAGCAAAGCAGAGCTTTGCTCTGAAAGAAGTTATTAAACACTTGGGGACAAAACCCAAACAAACCCTTAGATTCTGAAGGTGGAAAGAAAAAAATCAGCAACCGTTCTGATGGAGCAGAAATTTAGACAGTGAGGTTAAAAATTCAGCCAGCCAGGCCAAGAGGAACAGTTAGCACAGTCCTGCAAAATACTCCATAAAAATCCCCTGGAAAAACCTCACTAAAAATGTGCCTCCATCCCCCAGCCCAGCAGATGGAAAGGCCACCAACCTTTATCACTGTGAATAAATGACAATTTAAAAGCAGCTACGTCAGTCTGCATCTCAGCTTGGGGCTGGAGGCATCCCCAGCACTGAGAGTCTATGGATGGAGCAGTGCACAGCCTGCTCTAAGAGCTCTTCACCCAGGATAACCAGTCTGCACCAGCCTGGAAAAATCCAAGCTTGTTCCACAGGCTGCTGCCCTGCTCATGCTGCTACACACCTCCTTCCCCACAGGACCCCCACTCCCTGCAGTGGAATTATTTACAAACAGGGTCCTCTAAAAACCAGAAAATCCATCACAGCTGATTTCCATCTCTTCTTGCTGTAGGAATGCTTGGCTCCCCAGCAAGGGGAGAATCAAACTCAGCAGCAGGGTTTTCCTGAAGAGCAGTTCATGGCTTCAAGATGTGCATTTCCAATGGACAAATATCAAAATATTAACACACAAAAATGCTGTACATTCACCAGATGTTTAACAATATTCCAGAGAATTCATGAACCAGACACACCGCTTGCAAAAAGCCATCCTGCTCATTTTCTGCCTTGATCAAACCTGGGGATTTTCTGGCCAAGAGAAATGGGAAAGGTTGGGGTCAAAACCATCCCTGGGCAGAGGCAGGGACAGGTATTTCAGCTGAGTAAATGGGTTTTCCTCTTTTCGTTGTTTTAAACACAATATTGCAAGAGCTGGACATATTTTACACAAAAAAGAACATATGGCACTTCCTCGCCTCCCTGGGCTGTGCAGAGGACAAACATTCACTTGCTTCTCCATGAATGAGTTCTGAGTGTCCCCTCTTGGGGAAGTGACCCCCATGCCTGTACCAGAGCCTGCTCTTTCTGCCCATGAAGCAAAGCCCTCTCACCCACAGCACCCCGATCACCTGCAGGGGTTGGGCACTGCTGGCACTTACTGCTGCTCCCCTGCCCCTGGAAAGGCACTGGAGAGTTTGGAGGAATAAACTGTAAGGGGAAGAAATCCAGAGAGCCCCCAGGGATGGCCAGAGAGAGCTGGGGGGTGCAGGCAGGTTTTGGGCTGGAGCACCTGCCAAGCTCTGCAGAAGGGAGGTGAGAGACTACACACAGACAGGGAAAGGCAGATGAATGCAGACAAGGAGAGGGAGAGGAACAGAGAGATAAAACATCACAGCAAAGGCATCCTGGCATCCATCAAAGCACCCCTGACACTACAAGGAAGGCTCCTGGGCCAGATGAACAAAAACTGAGTCCTGTACTCAAGAGCAGTTGTGCTTGGAGAGAGCAGAGGAAGCAAAGTGAGGAGAACACCAGGTGAGCCCTGGCTGAGACGGGTCAGAGCTCTGCACCAGCAATGAGAGGCCTCTCAAGGAACCCACACGTGGCAGCAGAGTCCCTCCAGGCTGAGGAGCATTTCTGATGCTCTGGGTCAGAAAAGGCAACATTTGCGTGCAGAGACAGAGAGGAACACACACACACACACACACACACACACATATATAAATATATATATATGTATGGCACACAGTTTCCAAGGCAACCAAAGTCCCTGCTCACAGTCCTTGAGCAGTTCTTGCACCGGCCACCCGACAGCATTTCCACAGAGAACACAATGATGACTTTTGGACTCAAAGATGCCTGGAAGCAGAAAAAAAAAAAAAAGAAACAAACCCAAAAGCAAGCCTGTAATTAAGAGACTATCACAGCTGGAAGGCAAAAAAGTTGCAATAAATGGATCTAATCACACCTTTGAGTGACCACAGCACGTGACTAGCAGCAAAGCCACCTGCCTCAGGAGCCACTTCACAGCGCTGGAAATTAGAATATCAAAAACAACCACTGGCTAATTAAAATCCCCAGCTTTGTTGCTATACGACAAAGACAGCAGGATGTTAAAAATGCAGCCTAGCATGTGGGAGCTCCTAAGCACTCAGTGATCATATTTTCCTTCTCCCTCATCAGCAAGACAGATATAAACCCCCCTCTTTTCTCCCTTTTTCATCCCTTTCTGGAACTAAGGGGCTGTTTCTCTTCCCTCTTTGCACAGGGGTGAGGAATTAATTTCCATTTTTTTTTATTATTTTGTTTTTTTGGCAGAGGCACAACAACTTCCAGCTGGAATGATTCCAGCCTCCCTCTCCTTCTTCCCAGGAGTACAACCATTCAGAGCATTAGCAGAGCCAACAAAGCCCCTTGTAAAAACAAGGCTGTTCTTACCAGGCTCACAGCTGAAGCCCTGAGTATCATGTTGAACAGAGAGGCAGGCAGAAAGAAAATAAACAGCTGTGACAAAGTGGCAAAAAAAATGTCCCAACCTGGGCATTTAACAGCCTGACTGCCAAAATACTGGTTCTGATAAACACAGCCTGATTTCCAGGCCACTCGCTGCAATGATGGGGAAAATCAGTCCCTGCCACGGAGCAGCTCCAACACTTCCAGAGCTAAAAGGCTCTGGAGCACCTGGGCAGACCTCACCTGGGAGAGGGAAGGAGCCACCACAGCCACGTGAAGGCCATGGGTTGTTCAGGGTTATTTTACAAAAGACTCCCTGAAGTGAGAGGTGGCATTAAAAGAAAGGGAATTTTCCCCAGGAGAAGCATGGAGGTTAAGCTTTGGCACTGGGTCTTGAAACCTCTCTAGAGTGATGAAAGGCAAAAGGCAGCTCAAGCAAGAGCAAAGCAGAGCAGCTGCTCTGGGAATAGGGGAAGCTCTTAAACTGAGGGGTTGGCAAATTTAAAGAGAGCCTTGACTCAAAGGCAAAGACATGTGCAGGTGGGCAGACTCCTTAAAACACCTGACTCCTTAAAACACCTCTCACAAATGCAAAAAATATCCAAGAACACTGTGAAATTGAGGTAAGGAAGTGCCAACAGCTTTCAGCCTTCTCCTGGTATAGCTGAGTCTTCCTTCTCCTCCCAGGTGGAGAGAAGCTGCTACCAAAACCAGTCCTGTTTGCTTCTACCATCATGCAGGGCTTGGGAAAACCAAGCCATGAGCCTGGGTCCCCACCAAAGTGCTGAGCTGTCCCTTGGGACACACGCCCCTCTTCCCAGACTGCAATTGTACAACTGCTGCCATGTAAAGCAAACCCAGGCGGCCCTGGGCACGAGCCAAGAGAGACAGAGGCTAATTTTGCAATAGGTGTGAAGGATTGGGTGCTGCAGAAACACATCTGAAAGCAGAAAATGTGGCAGGGAAAAGAACATCAAAAGGTTTCACACGATTTCACCTGAAGTTTTTCACCTCCAGTGATGGCTTTGGATGCTAATGAAGGACCAGAGCAGAGCAACAGGTGGGCTCAGGACTCACCTGGACACTGCTCTAACACTGCTTTCCCCCCGAGAGCTCCGTGTCTGGAGAGCTTTTGGATGTGTACAATTTAAAATCACAGCACTCACCTTGGAGCTTCCACAGTCAAGGCAGGCAGAGAAGATCAAATCAGCCATTCTGGATCTCACCAAGAGCACTGCTGATCTGGCTGTGTGGCCAATGAAGCCAGCACTGTCCCTCCTCACTCCTCCTCTAGATGTGACTGATTCCCACAAAGGGAAGAAAGGACACAGCCATGCCCAAAAACTCCTGAGGTCCTGCCTTCTACTGGTTCTGCAGACAGGAGGGGCAATCACAGCCAGAAACCTGCACTGATCACTCCAGGCAGAGGGGCAGAGTCCAGCATCTCCTGGAGGTCAAGTTCAATCATCTTCAAGGAACCAGACTTCAGGTTATAGCATTAACAAATGAAAATCAGGACTTGCACAGTGGCACACCATAAAATGAAGTCACTGCTCCCTTCTGGAACACTGAGTGATTATCTCTTCTCCCAGCAACAGCACAGGAAAGCTCTGACAGTCAATCCTACACTTGAAAATTCACCACAAAGAAGTGGTGTCTAGTTAAACAACAACAAGAGACAGGAGGCAAATTTACCCTTCTCTTTGTTGTTCAAACTGACTTCAAAGATAGGGCATGGCACCAAGGAAGACAACTCTGAAAAGCAAGTGCAGAGAGATGTGAGAGTGAAAAAACCCAGTACCCTCACACTGTCCTCCCTCAAATGGTAACACTGGCATTTAAAAAACCCCAAAACATTCCTAGGTTCTCACACATCACTTGGGAAGAAAATACCTGTCTACAAGTGAAAATGCCTTTTCCATCTCCTGTAAGCCTGGTAATGAGCAAACATTTGGTAGCACAAAATCAGGAACTGCAGAGTGGCACACAGCTCACCCTCCATCTCTCCAGACCTGGCTGGATGCAGCTCCCTTCTTCTGGGCTTCTGTCCCATACTTACTTTTGGTTCATTTGTACCCTTTGAAACTCTTCTTCTTAAAGGTATTTCTTGTTTTTCTGTGTTTTGCCAAAAAACCCCCACCAAAACTGCTGTGCCCAAAGTGGGTGGATGCAACAGGTTCTTCCCAGGTGAAGAGCTCCTCCATGCAAAGCTGGGCTGGCTCTGGCTCTTCCTCAGCTTTGGGAGCACAAACATCTCTAGACAGATATTTCCAGTTCCTCTGTCTCCAGCTCTTCAGTCTACATCTCTTTGGTGAAAGACAGCTACATGTTTCAAAATTCGGTTGCATTTATAATGTTTCTGCTTGGAACAGACATTCTCTGTCCTAATCCCTCTGACAGTTTTAGCCAGATCCTTTGTCATACTCAGCTACAATACCAAATATTCATGTCTGGAGTTCACTAAGATACTGAAGTTCGGTATTTCACTGGAGCAGATCCTGCAAGGGTCCAGAGACATTTTTTTTTCCCAATTCAGACCTTATCCTCTGCTTCCAAGGCACCCCCAAACCACAGAGAACCAAAACCAAATGGCAATGCTTCTCTTTAAGCTGACAACTCCACACAGGCCACAAAAAGAAGTCATCACTTCAGCCCATGTAGTTATAGGAGGGTTGGGCAAAGACCAGGAATAACCTTCTGTTACAGGAGGCTGCTTCTTCAAATCAGGATCTACCATATTCAGCTCCCTAAGCCTGACCATGGTGAGAGCCCCGGCAGCTCCAGAGCCTCAAGCCTGGACTCAAACCTGCAAACTTGTCAATGAGCACAATCAATCCACACTGCTGCCAGCAAGTCTTCCCCCTACCCCCCCGCCCCCGCTCTCTGAATTTACAGCTTGCTTTGTGAAAAAGCCTCTTTAAAAGACGTTTCCTCACATCCCCTTCCCTTGCCATCTGTCTCCCACCTCACAGTATTCTGAAAAACCCACAAAACCCAACGTTGCACTGGCACAGCAGCGTCCACAGGCTGGTGTGACTCTCCTTTATGTGCCCAAAGAGCCACTGCTCCTCCAACTGTCCCGTGAGCTGGGACACAGCTCTGGAGCATCACTGCTCGAGGTGCACCAGAACCCCTGGGAGGGCCAGAAGTGGCACTGCTGCTTGTCCTGCTGCCACCATGAGACACTAATCCTCTTGGGCTTGCTCGGGCAAACACAAAGCATTCCCAGCTCACGGTGCCCAGCTGAGCATCAGGACAGGCAGGGGAGCAGGGACACAGCAGCAGCCCCAGCAGAGAGGCACAATCTGCCTGCTAAGAGCTCCACATGCACAGCAGAGCTGCTCCTCACTGGGGAGCTGTGCACTCACAGAGAACAAAGCTTCCTGGGCACCAGTGGGGCAGATGCCCCTCAGGGAATTGCTCCCCATTGTGTTTCCAGGCTTTTCCCTGCCATTTCTGCCAAACTGGGCAACCACGCTGGGTGTGGAAGCTGTGGCAACAAGGAGGAGGCTGGGGCAGCTCAGTCATCAGCCAGGAGCTCAGACACCCACCAGACAGAGGTGAAGCTACAAAGAGACCACACAAACACACAAGGGTTGGAACGATCCAGTGCCAGGCAGCAAGCAGCTCCTTGTGGGAAACTTCTCCACACAACCAGAAAGGGTGTGATGCAAAGACCACTGAGTCTGGTCAAGATTTTGGGAATGCAGATGGGATGAAAGGCACAAAAACAAAGTCTAGTATTACTGCAGCCAACCAAGAGCAAACCATCGGTCACACCCTGCAGACACCATTGTGTGCACCTGGAATGCCCCTCGCAGCCCCCGGGCCTGGGAGCCACTGCCAAGGTGTTTCCAGCGGGCTCCCCGTGCCTGGGGATATGGAGAGAGCTCTCCCAGTCCTGCTCGGCCGTAAAGCCCTTCTCTCCCACCGGCCAGACCTGAGCAAACACTGCCCTGCCTTCCCCGCTCATCCTTCGCGAGACAAACAGGGCTGCAGGAGCCGTCTCAGCACAGCCTTTCCCAGAGGCAGGACACCGGGTTTCTGTGAGAGCAGCCCCTGGAGCACACGGAGAGTTCCCGGTGCCTGCAAACCCCCCGTGCCCCAGCCCGTGCTGCAGTGCTGGCTCTAAGGCACGATGCCCCAGCCAGCAGCACCGAGTGCTGGGCACAGTCCTCGGCCAGGGGCAGCCAAAGCCCATTCTGGGCACACAGAGGGGCTGACAGGCCTCTGCCCTCCAGTACTTCCATCGACACCAGGTGAGGCAGCAGATTTTAATGAAACCCCTTCTCCTCTAGCTCTTGCACTATCTCTGCCGAATGATGAGCTGGTATTAGCTCATTATTACTCAGGGGACCCAAAAACACCCAAGAAACCCAACCTGCATTTTGACTAGAGACCTCCGGCCATCAGTTTTACTTGGTTCCTGTGGATTTCAACATTCATCACAATCACAAGGAGCACATTTCCCAGAGCAGTTAAAGACACAGTCAATGTATTTATTTCCATTTCAGATGGCAAATATGGAGGTCAATTAAAACTGAATACTATTTTGCATCTGAAAAAATATTTTCCAATGAACACAACAGATTATTTTACTGGCTGTATAACCTCAAACTGCCTCCTGCTCAAGGCAGCTACATCCCCACAGTTCCTATAATGACAAGATTGTTTCTTCTATAAGCTCTTAAAATGTTGCAACAGTCCTGAAATTATGTGTGGATTTTTCTGACAGGAGCTTAAATTACATGTTCTTCCCGATTCAATCCAAGCTGTGCAGGGGAGAAACAAGGCTCAGCACATGCAAGCTTGCTGTTATGACTCCTCACCTTTTCAGGACACATTAGCATCACAGACATCTTCCTGCCTGCTGCATCTTTGCATTCACCCAGCACCTGCCAAAATTCACAGGCTGCGGAAGCTGCAGCTGAATCATTTCCCAGCTCTGGCTCCTATCAGTGGGATTGAAGTTATGAGATGAAAGAGCAGAGGAATGCAGAGCATCTTGTCTGCGTGTCACCAATGCCATTTTGCTGCAAGGCAGCTCGAGAAGGACACACACAGACAGAAATTGTTGGCAGCAAGGAAGCCTGGCTGTGGAAAGACCAACACCACAAGTTGGGTGTTTTACACCAAAGAATCCACTGTCATAGACAGTATGAAAAGCATCAGTGGAAGTGCTGCTCCCTGCACATCCTCATGCACAGACTCACCGTAACCCACTCCCGCCCTTGTTTCATGGGTCTCATGTTGATGTTCTTACATGTCTGTCTGCTGGAATCCAGAGACTGTTGAAGAGTCTTTGTTCTAAATTCATGCTTTTAAGTTCCTTTGTAGCTCACAAAGGTGGGCTTAAAAGAACACCACCATGCCTCCCAGGAGTTGGAGAAAGGCCCAAGGCAATGTAAAAACCCCCAAATTTATTATTTGCTATCTAAGCCAATTTCATACATCTGGCAGGACCTGAATCAGAATAATTTTGATTGCTAGGATTTGGCAGCACTAATGATAGAAATAAGCTTCTGTTATTTTATTACTTCTTAAACTCCTTTTCTCACAGTGTTCATCAGAAAGAGATGGATCCTGCCTGAACTCATGCAGGGTCAACAGAAGAACTGAGCTCCTGGCTGTGGAAAGCTGGTTTAATGGCAGGATGAGCTGCAAGTCCAGTGTGACAGTCAACTTCCAGGGCTGGACATCAGAGGCAGGAAGACAACCAGCACCTTAGTTTGTAATTAGGAAATACAGTCAGGAAATCACCGAGAGGTCACAGTCGGCCACGTTCCCTCAGGTCTCTGTAGAGCTCCTTGGTGTGAGACTAACAGAGGCAATCATGACAGACTGAGCACACCCAGACCTGGCAGCACAGCCCAGAGCTGCCAGCACATCGTGTGTGATGGGAGAGATCATCACGGGGTGAGTGACTCCCTGAACTCTGCAGAACAGAGCCATCTCCTGAAGCCCCTGCTGCCGAGCAGTTCTCCAGGGCAGGTAATTCCCACTCCTTTGGTGAGGCACTCGAGGAGGAATGCTCTGCCCTGCTGCAGGATCAGAGCAAAATCACAGCTCCCCCATCGTTTTTTGAGTCAGAGAGATATCAGGGTTCAATAAATGATCAGACCACATGCACAGCCTAGGGATTTGTGAGGAATACAGAAATGCCATTTAGGACTCCTCCTCTGAAATGGAAGCGCTGTAACAAGGCAAAGTCGATGCCGTGGGTCAGCCCCACCCAGCTCAGGACAACACCCTCACAGTACACAGTGGGGAATTCACCCAGCAGGTCCACCCTCGCAGCAGGGCTGGCAACTGAGGTTCTCCAGCAGCAGAGAATTCAGAAACACCCAATTCCTGCCGAACCCAGCAGTGCCCCGTTCCCTGTCCGTCCTCGAGAGGGGCCACGGCTCACACAGTCCAGGAGTGACCCACACAGCTCTACCCCAGCCCACCTTCTGCACCTGCTCTGGATGTTCCAGTGCCTTCGTTCCCCGTGTGCCTGAACGGATCCCAAACCCTGCAGGCACGAGTAGTTGTTCCCCTCTCCTATCCATCACCTGAAGCGAGCAGAGCAACTCCACATCACCGTGTCAACTCCCATCTGCAGAGCATCTACAGAGCTGTGTGCTCTTAGCCCCTTGCTTCTCATCTCGCTCCAGCCCCATCTGGTTTCCTCCTCCTGCCTCTTCCCCGTGCCAACCCTAAGCCTTCGGACATGTGAGGACTTGAAATCCACCCATGTATGACCAATCCGAAATTCCATTCCCGCAGGCTAAACCGCCCGAAGGTACGAGTTCTGCTGCCTCTGTCCGCGCCGGACAGTCACTCTCGTCCTCAGGGACGGCTGCTCACGCCAGGGCGCCACCACAGTGCCCCATCCCCTCCCCACTTCTCTAACCTTCGGCTGCCCACCAAGCCCCCGAAGCCATCGCTAAAGCCGGGCACCTCTGCCGGAGCCTGTCCGCAGCAGCCCCACACCACCCGCACCCCTCGGCTCCCGCCCCACTCACGGCGCCCGGGGGCAGCAGCACGGCGCCCGCCGTCCCATCGCCCCCCGCCGCTTTTTCCTTCTCCTTGTCCGGCTTGAGCGCCGCGGGCGGCTGCTGGACGCCGATCTTCACCATGGCCCCGCTCCGCCAACGCCGCCAGCCCTGGCACCGCCCCGGGGAGGGGCCGCGCCGCGCCCGCCCTCAGCGCCGCCAGCCCTCCTCGGGCTCCGGGCCAGCCTCGCCTTCTGACCCGTCCCGGGGCTCCGGGCCGGCTGCGCCCTCAGAACCATCCGGGGGCACCGGGCCGGCCTCGCCGTCAGAACCATCCGGGGGCACCGGGCCGGCTGCGCCCTCAGAACCATCCGGAGGCACCGGGCCGGCCTCGCCTTCTCACCCGCCCCGGGGCACCGGGCCGGCCTCGCCTTCAGAACCATCCGGGGGCACCGGGCCGGCCTCGCCTTCTCACCCGCCCCGGGGCACCGGGCCGGCCTCGCCTTCAAAACCATCCGGGGGCACCGGGCCGGCCTCGCCTTCTCACCCGCCCCGGGGCACCGGGCCGGCCGTGCCCTCAGAACCGGCCCGGGGCATCGGGCCGGCCTCGCCCTCAGAGCCGGCCCGGGACCCGGCTGCCCGCAGCGCCCCCGACAGCACCGTCCGGCCCCGCTCGGCCCCGCTCTGATGGGCTGCGCCCCGGGACACGGAGCGGTCGCAGCGGCATCCTGGGGTACGGCACGGTCGGTACTGCCCGTGGCACTGCTGACATCGGGTCAGCAAAGGGGAAGAAAATAAAACCAAGCAAGACTGAACGCTGGCCGAGGCTGAAGATGCATCAGATGTACACAGAGAGCAGGGGCTGCTCTGGGGAGAGCTGGGAGAACCCAGCCGCTCTTCGCGTGGAGGGCACAGAGCGGAGTCGGTCAGGAGCAGGGAGCGCTCAGGTGGCCTTTCCCCAGCGTCAGCTGTGGGCAGCACAACAGACGGATTACCTTCAGCAGGGGGACAGTGATCCAGAAAACGCACTGGCTACCAGAAGCGGAGCGTGGCATGCACAGGAGAGTTTGGGGCAGGGTTGGGTTGCGTTTGTGCCACCAGATGATGGTTGGGGAGCAGCGGGGAGCACAGCAAGGAGAAAAGAACACATGTTGACGGTTTTGTTAAGGTAACAAAGTGGAATAAAAACCCATTAACAAAACCCTCTCTGCTACCTAGAGGTAATAAGGGAAGTAGGAAATTGTCAGTGGATAAACACAGCACTACCCTTACATTGATTTGGTCCACTTAAGCATAGCATTTATTTATAATAAAGTTGTTATGAGCGTTTTCTTTCGATCCAGATGGGTTCATTATGTCCTGAGTGCTTTACATCATGTTTTGAACTAAACCATTGATAAATTAGTGCTAAATTTTATTTGTAAAAGGCATCTTTGGCAGGGATTCAGCATTGACTCACAACAATTGCTCATAGTGCTGACTTACACTGTTCAGTATTTGGAACTGTTTGGTCTTCCCAGCATCCCACCCTGTGGGTAAAAGTTACATGGGGATTGCAAGTTTTATCTCCCACAGAGATAAGGGGCTGCATTTCCACAACAGCCTCTAATTTCAGGAGCTCAAACTGAGACAAGATGGTCCTGAGTTTATGGAAACGGGAGTGTTTACAGCCAGATCCAAACATCTCACACTCAACATGCAAACAGGCAGACAGCCCACCAGGGCTGTAAGGCAAATGCTAACTCTTCTAATAACATTTATCCTACATCACATGCAGCCTTAGAGCAAGGAAACATCCAGAACAGGGCAGAAATCCTTGTGTCCCAGCCCTCTCGATCCACCAGGTCATCCTGCTGCCCAGACTGGGCCCTGCCCTGCCCTTTTTTCACTCTTCCTTAGGGACAGCCCTCTGTGTGACAAACACTGTGTTACCTCCTGTGCTTCCAGCCCAGTGATCCACTGGGCAGTGCTTGTCACACAGAAGAAACCTAAAGCCAGGCTGTAGCTGAGGAAAAGTGATTCTGAAGTCTTACATCTGATAAAAGAAGAGGAAGCTGGACACCGAAACGTTCAGTTTAAAGGCAGGAGTTAAAGAAAGTTGTGGTTTGTTCTTTCTATTTATGTCTAACGTGACTCTGTCCCCCACCCCAGTCAGTCTGCAGGACTGGTGGGACAAGTCAGGAGAGTAAAGGATCCTCTTCTAATATTTGGGTCATTTGTGACAGATACTGAGCAAAACGGGCACCAGGCTCTTGCTGTTCACCAGGGCTCCTGACAGAACTAGTCTGTGGATTTTCTCAGAGGCACACAAAAAGGAAAGGCAGCATCACACCACTGCCAGGCCATGACAGTGTGACTCTGCCCTTTCTTGCATCAGGTCAGCTGCTGCATCAGCCTGTGTCTTCTCCAGAGCACAGCTGGTTTCCTGCTTTAAGTGGGGAGAAGTATCGATCAAACATGTGAGATGGATACCAGGGTGTCTCCTGTCCCCAGCTGGGCCAGCCTGGCTGTTATCCAGCAGGAAGCCTCACCTGGCAGCCACTGCCCTCACTGCTGGGTCTGCAGCTCGTGCCCAGCACAGCTGGAACTGCAGCACCCTGTGCAGCATGAACCGGCCCCCAGAAAGACACTCAGAGCAAGAACTGCTCCCAGGGAGGGCTGGGAATGTTCACATGCATTTAAAAAAATGCTTCTTTAAAATTATTTTTTCTTTTATACCTGGTAAAATGCACAAGTGATTCAATCTATGAGTTTGCATATTTGTGAACACAGCTGGAATACTGGAATACTACTTCTACTGTACCATAAAAAACTGCAGTACTGACAAGGAAGGCAAATTCTTCTCAGCATAACAATGAGCCCAAAACAAGTAAAGGGATACATCAAAATAATTATAAAATGGGTCAACGTTAAGGGTGTAAACCATTAAGCATCTTATTTAACATTTCAAGACCGCATCTCAGTCACAGCCACGTGGTTCTGTGGCTTCTCCAGATTTCAATTACATCCCTGGATAAATGGCTTTGCAAGCATTAAGAAAAATCATCCAAGTCATCACAGGCCGAGTTTCATACTCAAAGATTTCTCAGTCAGAAATCTCCTCCAGCTACAGCCCCTTCAGTCAGAGGCTTAGAGGATGAACACTGACAATGAACTCAACGTTTCTAACACAGCTTAAAACTGTCTCTTGCCCTGCAGTGGAGAAGTGACATGCTGCTTGCACAACATCTCCCTCAAATCTACTGTATTTTCTATTTTTAAGCAAGCAGGTTTCTATTTAAAACTGCCACCTTACCGATTGCCTTAAAGCCATCTGCCAGTTTATTAGCCTGGGGCAACAGTTTCCATCCCTTGAGTGTAATTAAGTGGAATCCCAGGGATAGTTTAGCTGACCACCCGTTCATTATGAATAGCAGCATGATAGCACTTCTCAAATAATGAAAACGTGGCACCTTTATAAACCTTTATTAAACTGTCCTCTACCTTGCCACTTCTCACTTTTCAACAAAGCACTTATGTAAAAAAAACCCCAAACCAATATTAAAGAGAGAGCACAAAATAACTGCCATAATATATTCAGAGACAACCAAAATGTGCTGTCATGTATTGAGCTGCGTCTGTTTCTGAGGTCTGCCTGGTGTCTTAGCTGTCCCTCGCTGTATCAGAGTGGAAGGAAATGAGAATTTTAGAGTCCTTAAATCATTCTGCTTTTCCACTGCAATTCCAATAAGGGCTTGTACTAGAAAGCGTGCCTAAAAATGAACAGAACTCTGTAATGTGCTGAAAATACACTTTTATTTTCCCTTCTTAGGCTTGATCAACTAAACAAAAAGCAAGCGACAGGTTGGGCTAAATAAAAAGAAACTTAAAAAAATCATAATAACTCTTAAAGGAACGCACCACAAATGCAGAAGATGTACTCATGGTTTTTACTATTCCTTACACAGTCTACTTCTAATTACCACACATAATTGCATGAGGTAAAGCAATTATCTGTAGCCAAAGGTAGAGAATCAATCCAGTGGTTTCCATGGAAAGTCACAGCTTTCATCTGCAGCTGAACTGAGCAGAATTTCTTGTCACTCCCGGGTACCTGCCACAGCAGCCAGGGCAATGTGTCAGTCCCTGCTGCAGCTATCAGGGACCACATCCTTTGTTCCTTCTTGCCTTGCCTTTGAAAAAAACCCTGATGGTTCAGCAGCCGCAGGAAGCCTTGGGCTACCTAGGATGGTAAATGGAAAACTATTACCATTATGTACTTAAAAAATAACAAGAGAGTAATTTTCTCGTAATAGTAGAAATTATCCCAGATTAGTCTCCCTCCTGGAAACCAGCAAGCTCCAGGTATCTTCGTTATGTCTCTTTTACAAACTCTGGTGTATAGAAGGCCAACACTTGGCATCCTTCAGTCAGGAGTTGAAAAAAATATTCACATTTCAAAAGGTGTGCACAGACCAGATGCACAATGACCTGAACAATGTTCAGTTAACCACTGGTGGCAGGACTGCTGAAAGCCACAGCCAGGGGATGTTAATATTTCGCTGCCTGTTGGGGCACCAAAACCCCTTCACATGATGTGCTAAAAAGTAGGGAGGGATGCTGAGAACAGAAAGGGAAAATGTGGCTTGGAGACAGCACCCAAAATACCCAAGCTGGATTTTTATGTCATGGGATAAGCAGGGAGCATGCCCAAGCCAGCGAAATTACCAGAATTGTTGTACAGTTTATACTTTTTATGATTTAGAGGGAGATTTTCCATAGAAGTATCCACAATTTACCTGGAAAGATGTTAGGGGTTCCACAAATCAAAATACTTGCACTTTATATAATTTCTGGAACCAGCAGGGAGGGCATTCGAGTTGGTGGGGAAGCACAAGTGAAAAGAATGGGATAAAAGCCTAAAAACCAAGAAAGCCCAGGGAAGTGGGAAGGGCCCTATTTCCTACCTTCCTACCTATTTCCTACATATGAATGCAAGTGTTAGACTACGGCTTGGGCACAAGGGGAGAAAGGGAATGTAGGGGAGATGCTGCTTTAGGATAAAAGGCTGGGGCTGGATTGAAGCAGCTGCTGGAGAAGGTGGGTGTGAGGTGTCAGCCCCAGGGAGCTCAGCTGCATCCCTGCCCCATTCCTGAGAGCCCCAGGAAAACGAGCAGGGGTACCCTGAGCCCTCCCTGCCCCTTCTGTCACCTCATGTCTAGTTCTGTCCTCAAGAACTGGGCTTTCTGCTGTACCTGCACCTTGAAATATTCTGCTTGTCTGATCCTGAAAGAGGCCAGAGGAAGTGGAAAAGCGCAGACTGAAGCCAAGTCCCCTGGGGCCTGCCAGGGCCCTGCAGAGCAGCAGGGTGGGAGGGCGTTTGGGAGGCTGTCCATGTGAGCTGCCAGCAAAGATGCTGGTCTGTAGAGCATTTAAAGTCTTGTCAATGCCCAGAGGCAATATTTTCAGGTTTTTATTCCAGCTGGAGTGCCATGAACATATATTCCTCTCAGGCTTTTTCGGAGCACCCAGCACAGCTGCATCAGCAGCTGCAGGAGTGGTTGTGCCAAGGGCAGGCAAAGCAGTTTCAGTGCTCTGGGGTGGGACACCAGAACCCTCTCCTGAACCTTTCAAGCATGACTGGGGTTACTCTTTGGGGGATTGCCGCAGATTTGCTTCTAAGAAATGGGCTGCCCTTTGTTGTGGTTCCCCATTTATTCTGAGATCTGTCTTGGTGTGGTCCTGGGGAGCACATGTTGGCTCTGCTCTGCCTTCATGGTGAACCTGCAGTGAGACAGAAAGTTGGCAGTCTCATTTTTAATCACTTGTGGGTTTGGTTTCATCAGGGTTTTTCCAGATTTTTTATATATGCCTTGTAAAATTTTCCAGAAAGCAGAAAATCTGTTCAGTCAGGTCACATTGTGAAGGATATGCCAGTTTGTCCCTCCACAAGTCATCGTGACATATTCCCCCTTGTCCCATTCTGCTCTCCCAAGAGGAACTTAAAAATCTCTTGATTTAAGGAATTAAAAATACATAGGAATTAAATATATATAATAAATATTTTTTTTTTAATTCTTAGATATAAAAATATATAGGAATTTAAAAAATCTCCTACTACCAATATTGTCCAAGTGGAAAAGATAACACACTGTGGGACTTCTCAAAACACACAGCCAACGTTTTTATAGTGATTAAAAAGAAAAACTGCTCTCCCACTCTGTGCCCTCGTGAGTGCTGACCCATCTCTCACAGATCTTGGGGAGACACCCCATAACGTGCTGCTGAATGAACCTAGGAAAATCTCCCACCCAGCAGCATCTCAGGTGGGTCCCTGGATGAACATACTGCACTACTAATGAGCTGAAATCATGGATTAAAATTCCTTCTTGTCTGGGTCCAGTCAGAGGCGTTGCAGTGCCCCACAATGGAGCACAAGCCCTACACAGAATATCCAGGTTCCAGACATGACCCTGGCACAGCACATGGCTGCATGATGGTTTGCATGATGGCACAAGGATATCAGAAGTCCATGTGGATGCCTAGGATATATATATTGAATTAGCTCCAACTCCTCTAAAACATCATCTTCCATACTGAAGGATGGGCCTAGGAGGCAAGATTTCAGGAGAAATGCAATAAATAGCTTTTTTTTTTTTTTTCCCCAAACATCACTATCCTAAATTCAGTGTTTGGGCATAAACATCATGTCTTTTCCAGGAAACAATTTCAAGGAAAAAACAGACAATAAAACCTGTACTCCAAAGCCTCATCTTAACAACTCATGTAAAAATTTTAAAAGGGCAACAGACAGGGCAACAGCACCTTGAAAGAATCCTATTTGTAAAACTTTTATTTGATGAGCAATGCAGCCTGCAGGTTACTATAGCAGCCAGATCCATCACCTAGGTGACCAAGCACCAGCGATATCAACACGAACCTCTCCCCACACAGAGCCTCACGCTGTGCACATTTCCAGACCTCCATTTCTGGGGATTTTCTGTTCACGCAGCAGATGGGCAGTGACAGAGCATATGGACAGTCCCCAGGAGGGCTGAGCTCTCCTCACAGCACCAGCCTGCCCTGCTAAGGAGGATTATTTCTGACAGCACCACCTATGGAAGTGCTGGGCACTGGAGGCAACCAACATGTGCGGCCTGATTTACCACCAGAGCCATAGGTAGCAACTTGCCTGAAAGCTCTTTGGAAAAGCTTCTGATGGCCAAAGAGGCCCCTGAACACACCAGAGAGTCTGAAGCATAAACCCACTCAAAACAGGGAGAATGTCTTGGAGTACTGGCAGGGCCTTTCCCAAAGGAACCGTTCCTTTTGGGAACCCAAACTTTCAGTAAGGAACACCAAATCCAGTAAATTCCCAAATCAATACCTTACCTATTCCATGGGAATGATCTGTTCTAAATAAGGCCAAATGAGATGTTTCTCTGATGTTTCACTGGTGCTGTTTAACTCTGGGTATCTGAGGAACACTCCTGAGTACTTTGTTTACAACCAAGCAACACATCCCTCTGATTACAAGGACAGATTCAACTCCAGACTCCTGGAAAATACTGATTTTTTGGTAACAACATTACATAATTGGTAGCTTCCATAGTCTAAAGGGATTTTGGTTGCTTGAGCTAAAGGAAATTAAATGGAATTTGGATTTTTTCCCCCCCTTTTGTTAAACGCTGCCTTTATATCCCATCGAGAAATTAACTGAGACAGAAATCTCTTTTCCTCCACTTTGACAAATAGGGATGACTCATTATTTCCCCATTTTGCTTTAAATATCCTGTCATCCTTGTGGTTTGCTTTGTTCAGCTATTCTCTCAGCTTCAAACAGCACCTGCTGTAATGACACAGGAAGTCCTGTGTGGTTCTTCTGCCCTTTCAGTGCATCCCCTTATCACCAGAGTGCTCTGACATTTACACATCCCTCCCTTTACTCACCCCACAGACACTTGTAACCCCAAAACAGCCTCTCTTTGATCACCACTTCCTAGATAGAAGGGGATTACATTATCTTGGCAGAGCCTAAAGACATGTCATACCTTTTCAAGCCTTTACCCTCGCTGAAGCACACTTAGATTTTGGGCTGCAGTTTAAATTTTCAAAGTAGACTGAGCTACTTTGAAAGTTACAGCTTCACTGACACTTCAGGAGGTGGGGAAACTTGTTCAATCAAATTTATTTGTTTGAAACCTAATGGTTTGCTTCCTTGTTTTTTGCCCATCATTGTCCCCTGTTCCTTGTGCTCAGCAAAGACAAGTGGTGTCTGTTACCTGCTTATCCATGCACAGGTTGAGTAAAGAGCATTAGAAGCCAAGCCCTTTGTAATCCTGGAGAACAAAAGAATAACTGTCTTCTGATAAAGCCACTTTTGTCTGTCTCTCACTGGCTGGTGCTGGGATAACACTAGCAAAAGGAAACAAGATCAAAGTCACAGTGCTGGATCTCAGAAGATAAAAGAAAATATTCAGAAAGAAAGGAACCTTGGGCAGATGAGAGAAATCAGAAACACATTTCTACAGCAAAGAATATTTTACACTGAAGCTAGACAAGGGCAGAAGATTTTAGGAAAAAAACAGGGCCTCTCTGTTCCAGGGAAGACATGTATTGGCAGAGGGCTACTGGGGCCTGAAAGACTTAACCTCAACACAGAGAACACTTGAGCAGTGGAAAACAAAAAAAACAGGAGTGTGGAAATGAATAAATGTTTTATTGTTAGCTGAGAACTGTACATTCTTTGTTGTTGACAAATGCAGCTTGAATTTTGCAGACCTTTTGTATCTTGCTTCCCTCACGAAAATGCCCTTGAGAGGTGATCCAGGAGTGCCCAGGGGCTCCCAGCCCATCCCTGGAGAGGCTGGAGCTGCCTCAGCCCCTGCAAGAGCCAAAGCCCAGATTCCCAGAGAGGAGGACACACCTGCCTCCATTTGCTGCTGTCAGACAGGGAACAGTGTGACCTGGAAACTTCCAGAGGGACCAGCAAGGTGAACAGTGCACATGGATAAAGTCAACTGCCCAAGAAACTCTCCATGGTTTTTGTCTGGGAATTTGTTGGGGGTTGGGTTGTCTTTCCTTTTGTTTCCTTTTAACAGTATAGAATTTTTTTCCATTCAGTTGCTAAATGGCCCTAATCACTGTGTAATTAAGAAGAACAAAGGATATAGCTAAGCCTGAGGAGAGGGCCAGCTATGTTTACTGTTCTGTCTGGGAGTTTTTCTCTCGAAGGGGGGTGGAGGGATATCTCGAGAACCGGGGACTGGTAAAAGGCGAGGGCAGAGGATGGGCGGGCACTGGGTTTCCGAGGACGACACGGAGAGGAGCTTCTTCTTCTTCGCTGCTGCTGCTGGACCCCTGGCTTGGAGCTGCTTTTCTTCTGCTGCTCGGGTGAGCCTTTGCTTGTGAGAGCAGCCACTGAACCTGTTACCATCTGCTCCGGTGCCCGGGATCCCTGAGCTCGCCTCTTCCTGCCCTGCTGGGAGCTGGGCTGCTGCTGCCCCGCCCCCACCGCTCCTTCGGCACTGCTCCGGGTTTCACTGCGCTGCAGCTCCGCTCCCCCTGCCTGCCGAGATGTCCTGCTGTCCTAGTTTTTGCTGCTTTCCAAGAGTCCTGCTGGGGCACCGGGACTGACTCCTCCAGGGGGGTTTGTGAAGGAAACCCTCCCTTCCATCTTCTCCCCCCCGTGACTGGACTGCCATACCACGTGCTCCTCGCGCTCACACCGCCAGCGCCCCCCGCCGGCTGTGACCATCACTGCACCGAGGGGGGAAAGTGCCTTCGGGCCAGGGCGTTGGGACCGGGTTCCTGGTTCTGTTTGTTGTTAGTGCCATAAGAGTTGTTGTTTGTTTGCTTTATTATAAATACTAGTAAAGAACTGTTATTCCTACTCCCATATCTTTGCCTGAGAACCCCTTAATTTCAAAATTACAGTAATTCGGAGGGGAGGGGTTTACATTCTCCATCCCAAGGGAGGCTCCTGCCTTCCCTAGCAGAGACCTGTCCTTCAAACCAGGACAGAATTATATGAAATAATGTTTATTTAGTTCATATCCCTAAGAGTCTTCTACAGAGGACTGGATATCCAAGGTCAGCATGCCTTTCAGGACAACTGGGTACCTTTAATGAATAACTGCACTTTAAGCTGTGAATTTCATTAAAATGCATCACTACACTGGAGAAAATATCCAGCCCCTGTGACATTATGCAATAATGCACTCAGTGTAGAGATACAAGATAAACAAGGAACACTCCGAGCTTGTGTACCATCCTGCATGACCTAACTTCCTATTACTTTTTACTTTTTTTCTTTCTCAATTCCTATTTATATTTATATATTTAGAAAAGATAACAGGCTAAGTGAACGTTGTAGAACTGCCAACAGCTGCTCAGGTGGAAATCTTGCCTTTATGAGGTTGCAGCCATGCTCAACTGTGCAGAAACAGAACTTCCTTCATGAAACATCTCATTGGTCTTTCCTGCAGGAGCAGTGAAATGTTCAGTGTTTCCAACTCAGTTCCGGAAAAAGGAAATGGGTCCTAAATGCTGGCATCCCATTTTGACTTTCATTTTTATCACTCTCAAAACCAAGCCTGAGACAGGAAAAGGCAGTAGGATTTCGTCTGTTGTTGCAAAGTGCAAAGAGCAGCTCAAGACAGCACCTGAGAGGCAGGAATGTAAAGCTTTGTATTTTATCCAATGACAAACAGGAGAAACGTTATTCATCTGCTTCTTTGTGGAGAAGGCTCACACTAGAGAAAACCCAAAAAACCAGGAAAGAACTGCTTGAACTGATCATGAAAGGAGACCTTCAAAGGCAGGGGGCAAAGAACCTTTGGATTACTTTTTTTCTTGCCTTTTTATAATGCACAGAGGACATGAAAGAGGTTTCTTAGGAGTTCTTTCTTATTGTAAAAGGATTTTTTTTTTTTGGTTCCTCCTTCTCTTGTACATTAAAAATTCAAGTCTTGCCTTGAATAGAAGGCTCTGAGGCAAACAGCATCAAAGACATGCACAAGTCAGGATCAAGTACATTGGTAAGGACATTTGGTTAGTGCCCACCTTACACTGGATTCTTAAGGTTGCAGATAAAGATCAACAAATTTGAAGATTCAAAAGCCAAACAGTATGTATGTTCAGCTGCAACAAATACTTTTAGAATAGTAGAAAGAAATTACATCTTTGAATTACTAATGGTTTAACTTAAAACAAAAATTATGTGCCCCCAAAAATCCACAGCCGTGTTTGGGCAGAAGAAACCTGTCCCTCATATCTGAAGTGAAATCAGTGATAAATAAAATGCTTTTTCATTGTCTTTGTGTGGTGGTGAATAGGCTGTAAGTTACTTTTTGAGACAGACTTGTATCCCACACCCTTTTTCTGCTGAAGGGAAAGGTACTTCTCAGCCAGCTGGTCTCTCTTCTGAGTAGGAAAGCAGCAGCAGAGCTGTTGGAGAAGGACTGGAGACTGTTTCTTGTGCAACAGCAGAACAAACCTGAAGTCTGTTGTACCTGCAAAATGCCAGGTAATTTTCTCCACAGCTTGTACGAGCAGGAAACCTTCTCTCAGACTGCTTCGTGGTGAAACTATCTGCTAAAAACATAAAAATACAAAATAAAAGCATCTTCTCGTAACACAAACACGTTGGATTTGGGAATCAGCAAGAGGAAGCAGAGATGGGGCATCTGATGACATTTTCCCAGTTTATTTCTCAGGGTAGATCTGAGCTTTCCAAACTGAAGTGTTATTGTAACACTTTTTCCCTGTTCTGCATATGTGGTTTTGGTGGATTGCCTCCTGAATATTGAGTTAGGGATGCTGAGAGCCTGCTCGTGTTCTCCCATTCCTGTGGCTATGTTGCCCTAGTCAGAATTAAATGACACATTACACCCTGAGTCACTCTCTGCTAATGCCTGCTAGATGTTTTCTGGCATCAGGGCTTAGAATTGGAGCTCACTGGAAATTTTCCATAGGGGAGATTTTCTGTTTCTGACAAAACAGGAATTTTCCATGAGGAGAAAAAAAGGTTGTTTCTGCCAAAGAAATTTGAAAAGGTTGGTTTGTAAAGAGGATCAAAAGATAGTATTTCATTTTGAATTGACTTGGACTAACCAAACTGTGCAATGCCCCAGATGATCTGAGCAGACTGCAGCCATTTATCTTGTTTTTTCCAAACAGATCCACTCCCACTAAAACATATCTAAATCGCATTTTTATATTACTGCACACTGTTTATCTTCCTTCATTCCAAATAATTGATAAATTCTGTAGTGCTGCCAACATTAGGGACACCTAAGGCCAGTGTCACCCAGGTGGTGTCACCTGCAGCCGTGTGACACTCTCCCTTGGTGGGCACAGTCCTGCACCCTGCAACTGCACAGCCCCAGCACAGCTGGGAAACTCCCCTGCAGTGGAAAACCTTTAGGCTGAAGGGTCCCTTTATGGAAAGTGAGAGTGTCAGTTCTGACCAGGGCATTTCTGAGCAAGGAAACAAAACATCCTTACTTGTGCAAATCGGAATCTCCAGCAGGAGCTCTCTAAAACAGAGCTTACCTTTCTTTTTTGTTGTGAACACAATACACTCACCAAAAATCTATGTTGGTTGTGGAACTTGGGGTTTCGTGGTGGCATTTTTTAAATGGAGGTGCATCAACAGATATTTTAAAATAAGAAGCAGAACACAGGATCGTAGAATGGTTTGGGTTGGAAGGGACTTTAAAGATCATCTCATTCCAGCCCCCCACATGGGCAGGGACACCTTCCCCTAGCCCAGCTTGCTCAGGGCCCCATCCAGGGATGGGGCATCCACGACTCTCTGGACAACTTGTTCCAGTGCCTCACCACCCTTACAGTAAGAATTTTCTTCCTGCTATCTAATCCAAACCTGCCCTCTTTCAGTTTAAAGCTATTCCCCTTTGTCCTGTCACTCCACACTCTTGCAAGAAGTCTCTCTCCATCATTCTTCTCTCATGAAATAGCCAATTTCCTTCAAAGAATGCAATATATTGATGCATCCCACTGCTTCCTCCTTTTTTTTCCAGGTTGTGATTTTTTGGATGTTTTGACCTGCCTCTAGTCACATGGGATTTAAACTGGATCTGCCCTGGTACACTTGTAACTATAAATGACATATGCCAGAAACAACTCTTCACAAGTTCTGTGTGCTCAGATTGGGCTGAACACTGATTTAAAGAGGTAACATGGAAAAGAACAGGGTAATGTTTTCCTCACCATCACCTGGAACTACAATGTGCTGGAAAGCTAAAAGAAACAGCACTTAAAACTGCCTTACAAAGGCCAAAACCTTTGGAGAAAGGAATACAGATGTACCATGAGAAATAACCACATAGGTGACAGAAAATAAAGGCACTGCACCCACAGAGATGGCACCAGTCAACAGCCATGGAAGGAAACAGGGAAATAATTCAACACGGCAGCCAGCAAAAGTCTAAAACAAAGAGGGGAAAAAGGGGAAGAAGCAAAAGGAAAGCTGAAGTTGCCTGTTGGGAATGACTGGGCAGGCCATGAAGAGAGACTTACTGAGAGCAGCTCTGTGCACACCCTGATCCCCCAGCCCTGGGACAGCTCCTGCTGGGCTTCCTGGAGCTGCCAGCTCCTCATCAGCTCTGTGGGGAAAGCAAATTTTAAGAAGTCAGGGCATCATCTCCTTGCATTTCATGTCCTTCCTCCCACCAGGGCTGTTTGAAACACCTTGTCAAGTGCCTGAGTTGTCCACTCAAATTTTGCCATTAGTGTGAGTACCAGTATAAATTACTGCTTCCCCTGTAATCTGTGATACTCCTGTCAGTGAGGCAAAGAAATGCCAACATTTTCTACAGAGGCTCCAACAGGCGTGGTCTCTAGTGGGGGCTATCAAACACCAAATATTTCTGTCTGCAAAGTAATTATGTTCCTGCAGGGCAACCTTTTGCTCAGTAATTTTGCTGAACAAAGCCATCTGCAGGATCTGCACCAAAAGCTCCTGAATGTCGTTTAAAACACAACACTCTCCTGATGTTTGTCACACTGCATCACCTGGGCTGTTACCTGCAGCTCCAGAGGCAGCCAGGAGACCCCAGTGACCGATTACAGACACTCAGCTCCTGAAAATTAGAGAAGTGAAAAGCCAAAAATTCATCACCTAACCCTATCAGGGTCTCCAGCCACTATGCAGGAAAGAGCATCTCCTCTCTCTGCTCCTGGTCATGCCAAAAAGAAATAGAATCAGCAATAATACAACAAGGCATGGGAGACTCCCAGCAATTAATTAAAATTGATTGCATCTCTAATACAGCACTTTGTCTTAATTCTTTGAAAATGTTTGTGCAAGCCAGAGTTTTTAATGATTTAAAATGATTTCATATTTAAAAGGGAGAAAACTGAGCCACTCTAAGGTAATAAGGGAGAACTGATACACATCCACAAGAAACCGATCTCCTTCAGTAACACAGGAAGGAACACACATTTTTCTTCAAAATTTTATTTTAATTTAAATTATGGGGCCAGCCAGATTTTTTGGATACGAAATGCATTTTCCTCAGGAGAAATGAAATGCCACCACGGAAATAGAATTACAATTGTATACATCTCATTTAAAAAAAAAAAAAAAAAAAAAAAAAAAAAAAAAAAAAAAAAAAGCCAAACGAAAAACCACTTGCATTTAAATATGTTTTAGTAATACCCTTAAGCCTTCAAGCAGATAAGAAACCACTTCCAGAACAAGTTTTTTTAATATGAACAGCACATCAAAGGAGCTTTAATTTAAATACAACTTCTTTTCGAAAGCCAACATTCAAATGTTTCCACGTATTAAAAAAGTCACCATAGCCACTGATTCCAAGGCCTAATAGAGAGGAACCTCTATCCAAATGTTTTCACTTCTTTACACACAGAAACCTTCAGCACATCTACATCTTTCTAAAGAGGAAGCCTTATACGTTATGGTAACGTGGCAAATGATGTTTCCTCCCCTCAGCTAGGATGAAGCAAAACCTAACAGAGCGTTAGCACTGACCTACACCACCCCCTCAGGGCAGCTCTGCCCGGAGCCAGCTCTTCTCTTCCCTGTAAGCAAAATGATTCTGTTTGCAAAGGACACATTAAGGACCTTTAAAAGACCAATTCTAATAAGCAGTTTTAAAAAACTGAGTGAAACCACTCAGTTTTCTGCAGTTCTCGGACTTCCCTTGTGAAGGTTTTCAAATCAGCTCAAATGTCACTGATTGTGAAATATTTCATGTGGGAAGAGGACAGGAAGCACCAAACATTTTCTGTGGCATTCTCAATCATTCAGTCATGCAGAATTGGAACTTCCAGACCCCAATGCAGGAGTTTTTGCTTGGTTGTGATCTTAGCATTACTATATGATGGATAGATACAATTTTAATAACATCATTTAGCTGTGTTTAGTAGATTCCTTTCTTATGGTCACAGTAACAAAAACATGGTGCAAAATCAGTTGGGTTTTCTGTTTTTATAAATACTGATAGTTTGCAGCATTAAAGAACAAAATCAACAAAAAATTAGATCATTTTGTTATCCGAGGACACCTATGGAATTGTTCCTTGAGGTCGGAGGGAATTAAATCATTCACTTACACAACTATTGTACTGAGTTATTTCCTGTAAGAAATGATGCACTGCAGGCTCCCCAGAAGTCAGAGGAATCGATATTAATTTAGCATAATCCTTGCCATTTGCAGAGCTGGTGAGCACAATGCTAGTTTAATTAAATAAGGCCAATATTATCTGGTAAGAACGCAGTAGAAAGGGTTCCAGTTCCCTGTTGCAGCTACCCTAATTGATGGCACCCCATGAGATAAGTGAATACAAAGAATTTGTTTGGGTTTGGGTTTTTGTTTCCTTTTAAATGCTGCAGTACTTAGGATTGTTAAATCAGCATTTCCATGTGATCCGAAGTATTCAATTACATATGAGCATTCATTTTGCAAAACTCAATATTAGGTAATAGTTACAGACTAATACAATAACATTCCTCTGCTGTACAAATTAAATCATATTTTAAAGAAATGAGCAGCCTAGGAGTTATATACAAAAGAAACCAGCAAGCATTGTTGAAATGAAATGCGAAATGTCACTGCTAGGTCTACTGTCTGAAATACCTTTAAAGTAAAATTAACAAAAACCCTTAGAACATATTTCCAAGTTTACAAGTCAAGTCTCAGAAAAATCAAATCATGTCAAAAAAAAATTCTATAAAGCAGTGAAAGGCATATATACATTTTCCTTATGAACCTTGAGATTTCACTCTTTTAAAAGTTGCTAAGTTTCAATATCAGTTTATTTGCAAGACAACTGTTTATCCCAATAAGCTCACATCTTAGATACATTTCCCCTTTGATTACAAATAAAGCACTGCACATTTTTTTTTTTTTTTAAATCAAGGCATATAATCTTATACTATGGTGCCAGGTATGCACAGGTCACATTGTGCTCATTATCTCAAACAAGTTAAGTGCAAACATACAGATTTATTCAGATTTGCAAGCATGCAACCTGTTACTTAACTACATGAATACCTTCTCTCCTAGACCAAACTAGTATCTATATGTTTGCTTTCACGAACCTAGAATCTTTCTTTTCAGGACTCCTAAAACAAGCAGTGTCTTTGAATTCTGAAATGACACAAATATCAAGAAAGTCCACATTGTGCAAGAAAGCAGCAGCTATGTTTCTCAACTTGGACTAAAAATGAAAAGAGAAAAACAGAAACCGTTCACTGAACAGCAGATTAGCAGTAATGTTCCTCATGAATCGGTAAGAGTGCCTGATGCTGAATATCTAACAGCAAATGCTGAATTTGGGTTTAATATTTTAAAGGTTTATTGGAGTTTAAGCTTCTTGCTGTGCTGGTCTCTTCAAATCCCTGATCTGTTTGACTAAATAGGTCTTCTCATCATTAAACTGTTCATCCTCGGTCCTGTCATTCTGAAACTTGCTGAGGAACTCAATAAGTTTGGTCTGGTTCTTTAGAAGGATGTCTAAGATAGGCTGTGTCTTGTTAGGATTGGCTACAAACACCTGCAAGAAAATAAAAGGCATTGAGCACAACAGTGAGAAACAGAAGTTAAAAAAAAAACAACTATCTAACAAAATACTGATGATGGTAACTTAAAACTATGTTTTAATTATTCCAGTATCCCACAGAAAAAAAATAATGGAGCAAATGCAAGTTTTTAAATAAAATTGCTTTTTTTTTAATCAGGACATAAGGTGAACATCAGTACCAAAGTAAATTTAGTCTGTGGGAGGTGACCAGCCACAACACCCTCTGCAGAAACCACTGAAGACACTTCATGGTTCAATTCTACAGCAAAGGCATGGTTTCATATCATGTGCAGCATCTGATGGGTATCTCACACTTCACTGCAAAGTTTTACACCTCAAGTTCTAACTCTCAGCTGCCTGTCTGCTGCAAAGTCGGAAGGCATCTGTTACCATGTTCAAATTGCAATTCAGGTGACCTAAAACACTAAAACCTAAAACCTTCAGAGATCACGCAGTGTGATAAACCCACTTTTGAACTCCCCGATTTTATATGGAATCATGCATTCCTCCTTATCTTACTGCATTTAATTCCAAAATTTTCCAAGAGAGATTACTCTGACAATCACATGGGAGTCCCTAAGTGGTTTCGAAATGATTTGAGAAGATAACCAAGATATCTATTTGTAAAGATGGATTCACAATAAAGCAAACATCAGTGCTCCCTTTATTTAATCACTTAGCAGACATTAAGATAAGCTCCATTTAGGCCCAGCTAAGCAGTTTACTCAATTAAACAACTTCTGGTTGGATTCCTTCTGTTTCATGGTGGGCTTTTGTGACATACCTTGAACACATGGAAGGCCTCAAACTGAATGTTACGACTCTTGTCTCGTAGAAGGTTCATCATCAGTTTGAGATTTTCAGGTTTACTGATGTACTTTGTCATAATTGTGAAGTTATGTCTATCCAGTAACAATTCACCGAGAAGCTGGAGGCAGAAAAAAGGCCCAAATGAAAAAATTACTGACACTGGACATAAAAATCGACTTGTTTATAAATGCTTTCAAACCCCTGAAGTGGTGTGGTGCTCTGTGAATGCAGTAACGGTGGTCAGTTAAAAGAGTAAAACCAGAAAAAACTGCCCCAAATTTCCAAGTGCAGGGTGCATTTTCCCCTCATTTCAATGACACAGTTTCTCCTTTCCCTCAGAAAGTGAAAAATCACACTTGCTCCCCTTTGTTATGAATTGGAAAGGAAAGGTAAGTCTTTCATCTTTTCCCCCATGACTTCATTGTTTTTTCCATTTATACAGAAGCTATTCAGCATAGAAAGAATCCCCTTTTTTAAAAAAACCCAAAAGCCCAATAAAACAGGTTAGTACATCAAATGAAATGTTGACAGTTCTTTTGCTACCTTCTTTATCCTGAAGGGCTTAAAAGGATTTTCCCCACAAGGAACACCTTTGCTGCAAGCTCTGTATTACATTTACGTTCACTATTTCTTACCTACTTGAATGTAAGGTTAGTATTGCTCTAGGCACATCATGGGAATCTCTGTTAAATTGTTTAAATGTAACCAGACTTGTTGAAGGAAGAAACCAACAGATATAAAGAAACTTGAGGAGCCATTTCTTCATAGGGAGAGAAATTACTTTGGTCTGTGCTGGACACTAAATAATGTAAGAACTGGACTGAAAAAAAAGTAGCTGATCCCAAGAATGAAAATGTATGGAGAATGAAAATAAATACTATTCAAGGCTGTTACAGAAGCCATTTCAAATAAAGTTAACTCACCTTGAAATTAAAGGGAATCTCTAGCTTTGCATTTAAGAAGAAAATAAAATTGCCTTACCTTAAGTGACTGTCTCTTTGTCACATAATTTTCTGAATGGAGTAACTTCTCGTATTCACTGAAGAACTAAACACAGAATAAAGAGAAGGGTTAGGACTTTTCCAAGTGTCATAGGCATCTTCTTCCAAATTACTGCAACAAAGTAGAGGAGATGCATCCCTAACAAATTCTAACAAAAACAAACTAAATATGCAATCTCAGCAGATTCCTGTAAGTCACTACTGTTAAACATCGTACATGCTTTTAAAAATGCATATTTATTCTTTTAAGAGCCTTTTCTCTTTAGATTCCAGTGTAGTGGAAGGAGTTTCCTCATTATTTCTTACAGAAACAGGTTGCCCAGAGAAGAAGCTGTGGCTGCCCCATCCCTGGAAGTGTCCAAGGCCAGGTTGGAGGGAGCTGGGAGCACTGTGGTGCCCGTGGCAGGGCTTGGTGTGAGCTGCCAGCTCCTGCCCTGGGCACTGCTCCCCCGTTCCCAGATCCCAGGATATCCTGGAAAGCACGGCACGGGCTCCCTCTGATGGAGAAGCCAGGCCTGGCTCCCACAGCACCATGGTCAGCCTAAGACTTTGGTCTCACTCACCAGATCAAAGTAATTTTTAAATTTGTGCAGGGTTTTAACAAATGCCCAAGTGACCAACTGGAGTTCAGTGTGTCAAAATGTGAGAACATCACTGAGTCAGGTAGGACTAAAATAAACATTTACCTTGCACACTCCTTAGTTATTTTTAATATTGCCAGTTTTACTATTCATGTCTCACAGTTTCACAGCTGTAACACTGTTAAATACAGTTTCATGGTTACTTTTCTTTAGAAATACATGGATGAATCTCTTAATGCTTCAGATACGATTTCACAGCAAGAAGAACTTTGCTCTGAATTAGATGAAGAGGTCAGCTAAGTATCAACTCTGCACATCTCATTTCTCAGAGCTTCTCAACTGGTTCCCAAACAGTGCCTAAAGCATTTCAGTAGGTATTTCAGGGCTAAAGCAAGTAGTCAAAAAGGAGTAAGAATTTTTTGTCTCCTGTTTAAAGCTGAGTCACTCAGAGGAGGTATTTGTGATTTAGTGAACATGCCTGGAGACAAAGCTCTAAAAATCAAGGTGATTCCAAGTTAGTTTGTTGGTTTTGGGTTGGTTTTTTTTTTAACTGCTTGGAAGTCTGGAAGTTTTAATCAGCGTAAGATTTAAACACTTAAATATCTTTGTGAAACTGGTTCTGAACAATCTGTTGAAAGGCAAAAGGATTGAATTATGTTGCTAAAAATGTCGGGTTAAATGAAATTCTCTAACACTGTTTTAGCATTAGGGGGGGAAACTGAACCCTAAGTTCAGTTGATTTGAAATTGTGTGGAAATCCCCAAAACCAGAGCTAAACAAGGAATAAAACCACTGATTTCTTCAAATAACATCCACAGCACCAGAAAGCTCTAAATATGAAAAGGTGTCTGCTCACCCTATCGTAATGCTGTTCCAAAAATTCTGCACTTAACAACTTGTGTCTTGTAAGCAAATCCTGTAAAAAAGCACAAACCCAGTATTGTCACTGAAAAGATTTAATCAATAGGTAGAAATTCTCACACACATAAGAGATCCAATCCAAAATTCTGCTATTTCATTAAACACCCTAATTTAGGACATGAATGCAATTACCTGGACACTTGGCATCACTTAGGAAAGATCTGTGATGTGTTACTTTAATTCACAGAGAAACAGCCTGTGAAATTATCACTGAGGAGTGCTAATTATGGATCAGGGCTATGTTCTGCACACAACCAAGGTCAAGACCCACCATTTAATATTGATTAATATTATGCTTATTGTCCCCATAACTGATTGTTTCAGGGCCACAAAAAACTTCCCCAGACCAAGCAACAGCATCCAATAAAGATCTTCAGGAGGAGCACAGGAGGAGCTGCAGACACAGATTTAAAGCCCCTGGCATGGGAGTACACCTGCATTCAGGTAATGCATGGTACAGCAAATATAAAATAGGTATTTACAAGTGTGTCTTGCATCCTGAGAAATAAGGAGGAACAGTGTCCAGCTCACCCATCTGCTCACACCTGTTTTCTTCCCCTCTCCCAAGGCTTGTTTTGCCAAGAACATCACACCAGCACTGGGTTCACAAAGCAGAGAACTGCAGAAACAACAATTCCAAGGTCATGAGGGGATTACCTTGAATGTGGCAAATGCATCAGAAGCAATGTCAAACGTTGACATTTCCACATATCTGAAGAAATCGTAGAATTGTTCTGACCACAAGATGATTTTGGCTAGTGGTTCATGCCTGATGCATTCTCTAAGCATTATCCCACAATTTAGAGCAATTTCTGGAGATTCGTACCTATTTAAAAAAAAAAAAAACCAAAACAACAAAGATTCCTTATAAATTTATAAACTTTCACAAGTTAACACTGCAGCACCACATTGCTAATTACAGTGTTCAGTACTCTCAAGTAAACAAACCCATAAAAATTAGAGGTATTTATTCCTGCGTTAAACTCCATTTTTAAGTATTTCTACAAAATACTACCGAAATAGCTGCCAGTTACAATTATAGCCAATTCAAATGATTTTCACAAACTGGGAAACAAGACTAAATAAAAATACTTTCTTTGCTCTAAAAATCAGTTTTCTTGTTCCATATTGGTGGGATTGCAGCCATCTGGAAAAGCAGTAAATGACTAGCCTTGAAAGTTGCTCTCTTAAATGGGACAGCAATTTACAGAAAACGTTCCATGTGAGCATGAGGGGTTAATAACCCTGGACATCAATCCATATCTCCCCTTTAATTAAACCATTTTTTCTGGAGCAGTCACAGCCTCTCACATGTCTTCCTGCCTCACACCTCCAGAATCCTCCCTCCTAAACCACTGGAAGCCAATTGAAATTCCCCAAAATTTCAGGAAAAAAGTATCATTGTCCATACTGAGCATTAACTGCATTACCCTACAAAAACACTGAAATAATTTTCATTAAATCCTGCAGTGCTCTCCCATTTAACCTGTCACAGAGATTTGAAATCTACTGAACTTTTTGCAATTCACGCCACAGTTTAAATTTACACAAATTTGTCTCAGTTGGATATCAGATGTAACATGTAGGTTGCTAAATGTCCATTTCAAACATCCTGACTCATAAATATGAGTTTCAATAACCCCTGGGAGAATAAAGCTCTCTGAAGAGTGAAAACACAGACTAAAAGTGAGCACCAACGTGCTACAACCCTCATTCAATCACTTATCAATGAGAACATGCTGAAAAAGCACTTTTATCTCTCTGCACCTCAAATACCTTTGCCTTCTTTTATATATTATTTTGAAGAAGCACTCAATCAATAATTTGTTTTGCATTATACCACAATTAATATTTTCTTTTGTCCCTCTAACATTTAAATGAAAAAAAAGGTAATGCTACCAACAGGCAAATATCCCACTGAGATGAGTGGCCCTTTCATGCACCCTTGAGTTATCCCAGTAGGTGGAATAAATACTCCTCAACTACAGCAAGCTTTCCCAGCAGCTGTAGCCAGAATTATAAATAGCTGTATTTTTAAAAAATTGTTTATTAATGTTTAGTGAGCTTTTCTGTCCCAAAATAACACAGTGGAACTGAAATTTTCAGAACATTCTTCATTAATTTTACTAGGAATGCAAGCAATTATTTTCTGCTCTCAAGTTTGAGAGCTGCAGCTCTCCATGCCCAGCCATGAATTCAGTATCCAATATCCAGCACAGCAGATATTACAGGAAGAGAGGCAGAAACGGTTGGCTGGCATGCACAATATGCCACAAATTGTTCTTTTTTTGGTCAGGTTTGTGTTGGTGTGTTTTTGTCAATACAGGGATATAAATCACTATGAATAAGAAGTCTAAGACAGGCCACCAAACTGGAAATTACTGTGGTTAAAAGGAAAAAGAACAGCCTTCAACTCTTGATGAATAAGTTCACAAGAGAATAGTTTAAAAAGACTCAAATAGTATCCTGAAAGGAGAACATCTTACACTAGCCCAGTAAGAGTATTTTACATTACTAACAGTTCTCAGTTTTCAGTTATATTTCATGTAAAAGTAGATGGTTGGTGTTCTACTACTTCAATTTTCCTTTGCTTAGGGGAATTACAGACCCCAAAACCAAGGAAAAAACAAATAAAATCAAGCATATTGCAAAGAAAGAACTAAGGTGTCAGAACTCTCTGCTTCTCCAAGCATTAAAAAACTCCTTACTCCACGTAAAACTATATTTATGCTTCACAGTGCACATACCCTTTTAATAGCATGAATAAGATATTCTGTTGAGTGCAGATGTATTCAACTGTGGGAGTTCTTGTACCAATTTGTCTTCTGAGAATGTTGTTGAAAATCTGCGCAACATCTTTCTTGCCCTGTCAAAAACATCAGCAGTTAAACACCAAATATTGAAGTCCACAGACAAATTAACAATTAAACATTATCATCACCTCGTGCAGCCATCCTGGGGGAGTTCTGCAGTTCAGGCAGCCTCCATACTCTCATCTTGAACAGATTCAGTATTCACTTTCTTTATGCCCATTTCAAATATGCCAAAGCACTCAAAACATGACATCACTTTGCAGCCAGATCATGGGGAATTTACATTCAGAAGTGAAGCCAGTGATGTTTCATCAGATATTTCTATGTAGCATGAATCTCCTGGGCTTATTTGATATTTGTTCTTGCTAACAGCATATCAGTTTTGAACTGTGCTCTTGCCTGGAAGTTTCCTCACCATTCCATTATCCTCTCCCCTTGTCTAGGGACGCACAATGCCACCATTAAGAGTGTGCAGAGCATTTCCAACTGCAGTGTTAACATCCAACTTAGAACTGCAACTCAGGAAAGTGGAATAAATAAATGAATGAATTATACACACAGAAATCATCCACTGACCTAAAATGCAAGTCTCACATTTTTCAGTGCGCAAAAGAAGTCTAAATAAGACTAGGATGCTGGAATTCAGCACAAATTATACACAAAAAAATGCACAAGCATAGCACCAGACAGTGTGAAAGGAACTGGAAATGTTCTTTGTTGAATAAATACATAGCTCCTATTTATTTCTTCTGTCAGACCGCAGCTGAAGATGACAAACTGGTACAGACACCTAACAAAAAGCTGGTTACAAACATAAGCACTTTTCAGTGCCATTCACGCGCACCATTTAAAAGCCAGATTTCTGCAATTAACTGTCCATTCTGGGCTGCACAAAGACACCTTCAAGATTATGTGAGATCAGATCTGATCCAGAAAAAGACCAGGCTGACTTGTACTGAGCTTGGAGCTGCAAATAAAGGCCTGTTAAGCAACTCCACCTACAGGTCCCCTGAACATTACACACCAAACGCCAATGTGTAGAATGTTTCCTGACAAGCTCTAGCTGTGCTGTAAATCTCCTGACTAACACCAGGAAGCTTCTGAGTAAAATGCAAGGCGCATTCAACTAGCAAGAATTTTAAAAACAACATCAATTATTTAAAATTCTTTTCATTTTCTAATCAGTGTAAAAAAAGTTGCATGAGAAGAAATGAAATGTTTGTGGAAATGCAGGAGGACTGGAGT
This sequence comes from Picathartes gymnocephalus, assembly GCA_013390045.1. Lineage (NCBI taxonomy): Eukaryota > Metazoa > Chordata > Aves > Passeriformes > Picathartidae > Picathartes > Picathartes gymnocephalus. The sequence goes on along the minus strand of WEKY01058648.1, from coordinate 28,774 downwards.
TCTACAAATGGCATGTTCGTGAATTAGCACAGACAGTTTTGCTGGAGTGTTGTTTTCAGGATATAAGAGCTTGTTTGTAAATGCTTGTTTTCTCAATTACAATTCCATTGAAAGCCAGCCCAGAGCAACAGCAGAACCCTTTGTTCTGACATGAGTAGAGCAGTGTTTGCAGGAATTGCTTTACTCAAACTCCACATCATTTAATCATCAACTCCCATTCACCAGGGTTGCCAGTGCCGTTTGCCTCGGAGTCCCCAGCAAGAAGAGCATTTCCTCACCGTGCCACCCCTGAGGTGCCCGTGGCACACAGCAACTCCCCTGCCAGGCTTTGTCACACGGGTCCCCTGCCAAGTGACCTCGTGGCCCAACAACAGCCAGCACTCACGGCAGCCAGAGGTGCCGGGGACACTGTGCCTGTGTTGTCTTCTCAGCAGAAGGATTCAGCTCCCCTGGGCAAAAGGCTGTTTTGTTTTGTTTTTTTAATTCTTCCTTTTAAAAATCCCAAAACAACAGAACAAAAAAACCCAATTTCACCAGGGACATCATCTCTTTCAGTGCAAATCAGCAAGGAGATATTAAGACTGGTAAGGAGATGGTTGTGTTGACAGCTTTATTGGAAAGCAAGGTTCCAGAGAAGGGCAACACTTTAACCAGGCCTGGGCACACAGCAAGGGCTGGACAATTACAGTTTTCTTCATTAAAACATAAAATTTGCTATTTTTCTAGTTTTTACTTCTTACTTTTTTGTGGGTTGCTTTTACCATTGCAATGCAGATTCAAGTACATTTGAGACAGAGTCACAATGAACAGTCCCTGTCTATTAATAAGCTATCTACTCCTGTTCTACAAGGACAGCTTCTTCTTCAGAAGTGAGACTGAAAGGAAAAAAATGTTTAGCTTGTCACTGAATAACCTCCAGCTGTGGTGGGACACCAGAAAGAAAAAATTCTAGACCCACTCTTCAAGTTTAAAAACCACCAGAAAATCAAATACGTATTTCCATCAGTAATGGGAAAATTGTTTCAAATGCAGTAAAAACCCACAGAGACATTTGGGATATCAAAGGCAACATCTGATTGGCTTTGTAACAGCTGGGAAGCTGGAGCACATCTGGAGCACAGGTGTGCTGACATTAATTCTAGATAACAATAGCTGGACACTGTGCCAGCTCCCAGCCATAAAAAGCAGATGTGGTCCTGCCTAGAAAGCAGTGAATGACTTGTTCTCTCTCCAAGGGGAACCTTCCCATCCTTGTGAAACAAAGCAGCAGAAGAGCCACAGGCAGAAAACAACTCACAATCCTTCCCTGTCCCCTTAGAATGAAAAGCGTAGTTCTCCTGTGCAGATCGTTCCCATTTTTCATTACCAGGAGATAATGAAGTTTCCTTTGCTAATAACTGGGCTGGGAAAACATCAGGCTGATACCAATCTAGAGGTCAGCAGAATCCAGATGACATTTCATGATTTCCTTTCTGCAGCAATTAAAGGCCACCTCACTTCAGCATGGCCTCGCAGCTTTCCCAGGTCTCCTTGCTTATTTAACAACCTGAATGTTTTATGTATGGTATAAACAGTTGTGTGGGTAGGGAAAAAATACCACTGTATTATAATTAAACACAAATCAGAGGGAGTTATGGGTGGGGTGGAGGGGAGAGGACAAACAACAGGGAAGAAAGCCATTGTTTTTGGAATGTCAAACTACAATAGGACTTTAAACCGTTGTGTTTGTATTGTGAGCAACGTGTTTATGAACAATCCCAAATTAAGCAATCCCAAGTGGGATGGTCTTTATGGTTGAGGCTGTGGAGTCAGATACATGGGTTTGGCTCCTTTCCTAGACAACCACACGCTTCTTGTGAGACCTCAGGGAAAAGAGAAAAATCCAATTGTACTGCAACATCTTATAACTAAAGAGGATTTTCACTGTGGTGCTGGGAGGTAAATTATTCCATGTGATGTGGTGACAAATGCCACAGAGTTTTGTGTAGAGACACTTTTAAATATAAGTAAGTATTGCTATATTGAATTGATCAGTAAAAACTTGGGTTTGTTTTTTTACTAAGTATAAAAAAAGATGAGGAAAAGCAAAAAGGTTGCATCACTTGTTTCTAAAAAGAGAGAGAAATATGGCACTATTAATAAAACTAACAGCTTTAAATTACAGATTTGAACTTCTTCATAAATGTTACAGTAATTCTATTACTCTTCCTAGAAATTTGATGTAGCAAGATGAACATATAAATACATCTTGTAGTATTAAGATTTGTCTTCACTATAGTATTACTACTAAGATTATTATTATTAAATTATTATTAAAATATTCCATCATTTTAAGAGATCTGTACTACCAGATTAGAGGTTTACCTATTTCAAATTTGTGTTGTTTATATACCTAAATTCACAGATTTCATATTCTATAGTTGCTCAATCTTCTATGCAGTTTGGAACAGTGAGTTCCCTTTCTAAAGGATCTGTCATAACCACAAACTAAAAGCTAAAGACTGAAACATCTTGCTCAATGGAAGTGGTAGGAATTCAGATGTGTTTATTTTAACATACAGAATACATACAAGAAATGTCAAACCTCCTTTCTTACCTCAAAATCAATGAGCTGCAAGTCAGCTACCAGGGTGCTAAGAAGACCACTGTTGTACAGCTCCTGAGCAAGCTGTGCCACAGCTTCTGTTTGGGGTTCTTTTTCATTTGTGCCATACAAGATTTCTTTCATGGCAACAAGGTTTTTTGAGACCTCCTCCGTCGCCTGAAGAAAACGGGAAAACAATACAGTTAGAGCACAATGCCATTTGTCTTTCTAACTGCACACTCCTTTATTCTTAACATCTGTGAACTTCCATTGGGGGGGGAATAATCAGGAAATAGCAATCTGTTAAAAAAAACAATAGATATTCTTTCTGCAAATAAGACTGTTATGAGACTGGCATTAAAAAAAAAAAACCCAAACAATAAAAGGCAGTGGCAAGACATACACAATTTAGTTACCAAAGGTAAAAATCTCTTCCTTTTTACTGCCTTTTAACTTCCCATTCAAAAATCCCCTAAAGAACAGCAATAGGATGAAAAGAACATGACAAAATTTCCATTCTGTAAAACAGTTACGCAGTTTCAGGCTGGAAAACATGACATGGAGCCTCATGCCTGTCCCCAGTGAACTGCTCAGAGACCATATGTATCCCTCCTGTAGATTTTGCACATATCAATTTTTGACAAATACTGCTCCCATTCCAGTTACGGTGGGTGAAGTCTTTCCAACAAACAAAACCTCAAGGAGAATCATCTTTAATTTTCTGGTTATCTCAGCACACAAGAACAGCCTGGCCAACAGACCCAGAAAGAGGTACACTCAAAAGGACACAATTAAAAGGTCTAAAATCCTTCCCTGTTTGAAGTCCACCTCAGAGAAGATGGACAGGTCTGACTAGTCACTTCTGAGGAATTCCTAAGTTGCCATGATGAGCTGGAGCAGCATTTAGCAGTGGAAACACAGTTATCTCACAAGTAAAACTAAAAAAATATAAATCAACAAGAATACCTCTAAACATCCACTTCTGAATTTTAAAACACTGGACCAAAAAAAGAACTACTCTTTTCAATATATATGTTTACTGAGCTTGGGGGCAAAATGCTGAAAATGATCATCATAAATAGCTGGTTTAATTATAATGGTTCTTCACATGCCTAAAAAGTCTGAATGACTTGTAAGTGGACTGATTTTTAGTAATTAGATGAACCTGCCAACAAAGTATGCATACACTTTAATGTAAAGTATTTATGACTGATAGCTCATGGAAAATTACTAAAGTGAAAAAATTATCACTTTCTGGATATTGCCACTCTTATAAAAGATAGGTAGAAAGATTTCTCATTTGTGCTTTATACCTAGAGAGGCTTAAGATCACCACGACCCATGCACTATTCAAGCCAAAGCCATTCCAGCTTTGCTAGCTATGCAAGTAAGGATTCCATGACCTTTAAGGAGGCTCCATATCATTTTTAGCTCCTCCACAACTTTCCACTCCCTAGTCCCAAGTTGTCTCCTCCTCAATTGAAATTCCAAAGGATTTTCTGTGCACTGTTAGTAAGACAGCAAGAAGCAGGTGCTCAGTGAGACCACTTAGATCCACACCTGCTCCTGAAGATGTGAAATGGGAACACCAGCTCACCAGACTGGAGCAGGATTACACCACACAACTGTGCCCTGAAATTCAGAAGAAACAGCTCTTTAGGAGGAGAAGAACAGGAACATGTGTCAGACATGAGATATGAAGAGATATCTTTGATGCACGGCTACCAAGGAAAGAGGAAGCAAAGTCTGTCCCTGCACACTCATGTAGAAACCAAGGTGAAAGAGGAAGAAAGGGAGAAGTTCAAGTAACTGCCTATTTTAGCTAAAACCATGGCAGTAATGAGGGTGTGCCTGTAACTAAGACTGTTAGTAGAGAATTTGTCATACCAAAACCCCAGGACACAGAACAAACCTCCCAACCCAAAACTTTAGTAACTACACTTGAGGGCTTTCCCTCACCACCAGCCCAACACAGACAGCAGTAATGGAAATGCTTGCAAACCTGGCAGAAAACAATGCAGCATTTCCAAACGCTGAGGGCTTTAAAACACCAAACAGCCTTCTGGCCCAACATGAACATACAGCTCAGGAACTTCAGTGCTCTTCACAACTGCCAAGGCTATCAGAATGTGCTTCACTGGAACTTGGCATGGCATGAAGCTTCAGTGGGAAGCAGTGGTTAGAGACAGAATCATTGAGGCTGGAAAAGACCCTTAAGCTCAAGTCTGCCATTAAACCACATCCTTAAAAAGCAGAAGAGCTTAGGCTGGAAGGCACCATCAGACTGCAACCACCTGCTCGAGGCAGGGCCACCTGAGCCCTGCCAAGCTGACCAGGCTGATGGGCAGCCCTGCTCCCAACAGCTCCATGGATGGATGCTCCCCCACCTCTGCAGGCAACCTCTACCAGTGTCTGACCTGTACCAGTGAATGACCATGGCAGCATCAGAGAGTCTGCCTTGCATCACTCCAGCTGCCATTTCTGCCTATCTTCTGGAAATATCTTCTGGTGGTTTTCTGGAAGTGTTTTATCAGTAACCAAGGTCTTCCGATGCACTACACTTGCATAAAATATAACATCGTCCTATTTCTTCTCTTCTACTCTAAAATTCAGTATCAAAAGGACTAGAAATAAACTCTTACAAACTTCTAGAACCTCCTTACTCTTGTATATTCCATGAACTCACAAACATATTCCAAATACAACCATATTCCAAATACAAGCTGTGCCATTTCAGATGCAGAATGGAATTTAGATAGTTATAATGCTACATTAAATATCGGTGTGAGGAGTCACGTTAAAAACTCCTAAAAAAAATAACATCAGGAAAGAGAAGAGAAGATTGGCTAGCATTAGTTTCTTAGAAAATCTTGCGAGATCTAAATAATTGCCTAATGCACCGCTTTCTTCTAAGAGGGGAAAAAAAATCTCTAGAGAAAGATCAAAATACACAATGAAGTTCATCCAAAAACTCATGATCAAAAGTGGAACTAACAATCAGACACCATATGTATAAATACATAATATATATCCCAGGACAATATATGACCAGGGTGTATTTTATATATACAGAATATCTATACTCACTCTATATTTTATAGTCTCTAAGTATATATTTTATATGTTAAAATCTGTATTTTGTAAGTATCAACATCTGTATTTATACGCTCTCAACACTGAGAAGGAGCAACTTGAATTTTAGAGCAAAATTTCATGGCAAATCATATTTGAAATAACAATGGTACTAGAAAATCAATCCCATCAGAGGACAAGCCACATTATAAGAGTTAAATGTACAGCAAGGAAAATAAAGGAAGTACTTACTTCCCTATGTTTATGAAAGACAGGAAGATACAATTGAAAAATATAAGCAGACACCATGAAGTAACACATGATTGTTTCACAGAGGAGCTGCAGGTCTTTATAGCAATGGTTTATCCCAGTCTCTGGAAATATCAGTAAAATACCCTAAAATTGAGTATTTCCTTAAATGGTAAGCAGTGCAAACCCCAAATACTCTATCTAGAGTTGTAGAGCTGGATTAGTTGGGGTTTATGAACAGTAGAAAAAGACAAAGAACACATGGCCAGTCCTGAAATATTTCCAACGAGCTTGGCAGCCTTCAGACCTATGGAACTCCAGTGGCTGGGAGCTCTCTACACATGGATAATGCAGTTACAGAAACTGCACCATTAATGAAAACATCCATCAAGAAGATAAACCCGATATAGCTTTGAGCTTGTACTGGGTGAATAATTTTACTAGTCTAGGGCAGTATCCATCATTTGATTTGACTTACATTTGATGTAAAAAACATCATTTTAATACCTACTTAAATTGGCTGGATTTCAAAATGCTTATGAAAACATGCAATTGCATCAATCTATTAGTACCTCCATCAGTGCAGTAGTACATTTAAAGGCCCAGAACGATTGTACGATTTTCCAGTAAACATTTAGCACAGAGGTAGCACAGAACAGCTAAGTTCAACCAGAAGAGCAGCATGTCCTCTCACCTGCTACTTCCTGAAAAGCCTCATCTTTACCCCTTGAGTAACAACCCCACACTGGAGGCCAGGCAGATTACTTAACCTTTAGCCTTCTTTCAACCACAGATTAATTGTACACACACGAGTAACAAATGTAAGACTTTACTGCTGGGTAAATGACAGCATTAACTCTCTGAATGACACCTGACCTATGGCAACGTGGCACAGCTTCACCCTGGCACAGCTGAGCCAAGCAGCTCCTGGTGCAGGGCAATTATTCAGTGTGCTGCCATCGCACAGCTGGGACAGGAAGGAGAGAGGCCAACCACACCTGCAAGGGCCAACCTGGGAAACAACAGGGCTCCAGCGATCAGCCAGTAGCCCAAAGGGAGCTGCTGGGACCAGGTTAACCCAAGGTCAGAGGGAAGGGAAGAATGACTTGATTAGACGAGTAAATATTTACCTGTGCCATACACCAAGTGAGCTGGGAGTATGAAAAACATGCTGTGATCAGCCAAAGAGGAGGAAGAGATGTGAATAAAGATTAAATAATGGACTAGATCAAGGGTAGGTCCCACTTAGAGAAGAGGAAGTTTCCTTCTCCTTTGCTTTAGCCCCCTTTCTGAGAGAGCACAAGTAATGGAGAACTAACAGCACAAATGATGAACACATTTTCAGTTATAAAGCACTTGACATCTCATTTCCCTTCCGAAATACTGACAGAGAGCAAGCCAGGAGCTCTGTGCTGAGCACAGCAGTGCAGCCAGCAAGCACCAGGGCAGTGGCACAGGAGGCAGAGGGGAGCAGTGAGCCACAGCCCAGCTCCCAAACAAGCACCACATGCTTAAAGGACATTCCAAATGACCTGGAGAACTACCTGGTTAATTTTTCTCCAGTCTCCACAGAGCTCAGAAAGTAGATTAACATGTAACCAGGATACACCTGAATTTCAGAGTTTTGGTTATAGAACAAATGTTCCAGTATTACAGGGCAGAGCGCTTTGTAATTGAACAAGACATTACTATTGTTTTACATCTTTTACTTTGAAGCATATCTCCCATTTTGAGTATAAAGAATTGACAGCAACACACACTGTCCAAGATTTAAAGATCTTTATCACCTCTTGTGATTCTTTGTTTCCTCTCACAAAACATTAAAGGTTTTAAATTTCAGCCTAAGCTCTGAAAAAAATGAGGAATTCTGTTCAAACATAATTAATTACACTTATAACTTCCAGGGAAAATTATTTGTTTAATTTTCTTATAAATCTGCGTTTCCAATTATGCTACAAAATTGTTAAAGAGCATTCTCCATGTAGTAGCAAACTCAGTATTACAAGAAACAAAACAGTTTAAGGAAAGTAGGTATGCCCTTAACCCAAATGGGTACCTTTATAACCAACACTGAGTATTTAGCATGCTGCTCCAGCTCTCTTTCCTGTCTAGTCTGTAGAAATGACTGGAGTGAATCTGGAGTTAAAAGACAACAAGGGTCTGAGCAGTAGCCTTTATTAGAAAAGAACAAACATTTCTTCATGCCCGTATTTCAGTATTCAGGCATATTTTTCTCTTTCATTAACCCTTTTATTATGGTGATCCTTTCTGCAACATAACTTTTCAGCCTACTTTGCAGAAGAATTCTGTGCTGATGGCAGGGTGAGTTCTGTGGCTAGTAGCGGAACAGAAATAGAAAAAACTCACTGTACATAAAGCACAAAAATTGCTGCCTGGTACACTGCAAGACACCTGGAAGGTACCACATGCTGACTATGGGGTAGAAGATGCTCATTATTAAAGAATATGAGAACTAAGATGGCAATTTAATTAAGATCCTTAGAAGAAGGAGTGCCAAATCTAGGTTAAATACTTCCAAATCAAATTATTTCGAATATCACTATCAGCTGCCAGTAGCATATGCCAACCAACCATCAGGACACACACCTGTTCAAAGGTACGTAACTCACCTTTATCAGAGCATAAACCCCAAAATAGTTCCTAATTGATTCAGTTTCAACAGCTGTAAATTCCTCCTTTGCCCCACTTTCAAACACAGCTTATTAACTGGAACATCACAACTTTACCTTTTCTGCCTTTTTGTCAGAGATGTCTTGTTTTTCTAGAACTGCCATGCTCTCCTTCAGGTTTTTCACTATGTCTGCAGGAGACTTGTGGGACTTGCCAAAGGGGAATGGCATGATTGCAAACCACAAGGTCTTCCTTCTATGGCTCCTGCTTCACCTGGAAAAGGAGAAAGAAAGTACATCAAAAATAGAAACTTGAGCTCTGTATAACAACACACACAAAGATCAAGAGAGAGTAACAAACGTATTCATACATGGAATAACGATCCTTGACAGATGAACTAGAGCTTGCCATGACAAACTTAAATTCTTGTATTTCTAATTCTTTTAAAACACAAGATACAGAATCTAAGAACTCACATTAAGATCATCACCTTATGCTTCAGCAGCAAATTAAAGAGTACATTAATGACATCCAAAGCCACACATTGCACACATACCCCGTATGGGCAAGACTTACAAGGATCAATTATTCCAATTAATGCTTCAAGCAAAATGCCTTCTCACACGAGGTGTCTGACACAGCTCCTCGTGTCTCAGGGCTCTGCAATAGCTCTCCAGGTACCTGCTTTTACCCAGATTCATTCCAGAATGAATTTGCAAATGCAAAGCAGAGCCCAAAGTCTGCACTAACAAACACAAAGCGGGCAAGGCTGCAGACAGCAGCCTATTCCTGTCAAAACACCTGGCATGTCCTGGCATTTTTGTACCAGTAACAATACTGAAATACAGTCTTACCCTCACACATTTTATGGGAAATAACATTTGTCACCTAGCAAGGATATATACAGCACTTGAAAACATTAAAACCAACACCTGATGTGTATGTTCCTCAAAAAGATAAAACATGTCTTACAGGAGAAGTTTTCCTTCCCTAAAAATGTCTGGCTCTTGAATCCAAATACATTTATTCTTCTGTATATTTACATGTATTTACTTTTCACTTACACATACATACACACATACATATATATATATATATACACACACTGTCTTCTGTGTACAAAACAGAAAAGTACTGCTGGAATAAATGAGTGTACTGAAGCTTTTGTTACTAAACACATACACCCACATCTAAACAATAATAAAACCTTCTTACAAGTGAATGCCATAAAGCATACTTCTACCACTCTAATTTAGACAGAAAAGAACAGGAAATCCTCCATTAGAAATGCTGACAGTGCTACTTTTGCTAGACACAAGGGGCAGCTGAAGCTGGCAGAGCAGAGCACAGCCTGCACTGTCATTCCACAGAAGGGCTATTACCCTGAAAGTTGAATTTCTATCTCCCTGCAATGTCTGTTAGTTAGTAACAAGTCAACTCTAACCAGTACCTGTTAAAGTTTCTTATCTGACAGCATGCACTTTGTTCCTTGATTAAAACACCAGCTCATCCACCAGGAACTCCAAAACATTATTCCTCATCTTATTCAACAGACTTTTGATCAGGGATTAAAAATCCCAACGTAATGCTATTTTTGAGTTATTTTTATTTATAAAACAAGTAAGTTTGGCTGGCCGAAGGGCATCAATTTAAGGGGTAAGAACAGAAGAACTTGGATCTTTAGCCAAGTAAATTTCCATAAATAGAGATTTCAGGTAAGCAGTTACAGAGATCATATGTTCACAGTTCCATGCCTGCAACTGACTTAACAAAGCACAAGGCAGGGAGTTTTTAATTAGATTGCTTCCAGATAAAAGTATCAGCAGGAAGGCTGAAAAAAGACCTTCCACCAGTCATTTCCATTCTTTACCACAACACAAGGACTTTCTGTTGCATTTATTTTCTAGTATGTGCCATTATAGTAATCTCTTGTTCACAATCTGCACATAGAAAGGGCTGTAACACTGAAATTACAAATGCAGGAGATAAAAAGAGATCAAAAAGTGCCCACACATCATTCCTTAGACAAGAGAATTGTATGCCTCCAACTTTATCACATCTAGTGGAACGGAAACCTACAGCTAAGAAAAGCACCACTACTTACTGTTATTTAATGAAAATACAATGGCATTTAAAACAATATTTAAGGAAAATTATGGTATTTTCACACAGGATTTTTTTTCCTAGAGATAGTGTGAAAATAAGCACAATTTCCCCACAACACAGATGACATACCTTGAGCATCACAGCAACATTTTAAATGTTCTCTTTATCTCTCCCTTTGATTACTACTTCTGCCACATTAAGATCATCCCTGAAAACAAATCTGGATTCTTTCATGGTTGCATATCATCACTGATAATAACAGTATTTAACAACTACTCTGCCTATTCATTCTCGAAATGGTCATACCCATGAAACAGAGAAGGACTGGCTCAAGAAATTGCCAGTCTTAATTCCCTGGATTATGCATTAAAACAGAAACAAATCCACTAGGAATCAAAAGAGGTGAGAGAACAAAAACACACGGAACCACAAAATCTGGTACGACAGCAATATACCCAGAAAATAAATCAAACCAAAGAAAACAGCTCTGTACACTCATTTTCTGGATCAGAAGTATGCTACTCCTGAAGTCTGAAAGACTACATGGACAACACAAAACCTGTGGAAATATAGGATAATGATAAACAACTGTCCTCAAGTGTGGTGTGCCCAATTTCTAGGTTTGCAAAACTTGATTTGCCTCTAGACAGTGCCAAATTTTTTCTTTAAATTATCAGTAGTCTAGAGCTTTTATTTATTCATGAAACCTTTCAGGTTCTGTGTAAATCAGATACACACACATGCAAACTCAAGTCATATACAAGCTTCCCTCCATGTACTAGCATATCCAGCAGAAAATAATCAATTAATAACAGCTCATGAGCATGCATTTATATTAAACATTTTCTGCCAATCCAGGAAAAGTTCCTGTATGAACCTCTCATAAGCAATTTAGAAAAATCATGAACAGCTGTCACCACCACTAAGGAAAGGAAATCTACATCCTTGATTACTGAAGGTGACATTTTGCTTCAAGGTATTTCTTTCATTATATAAAATGGAATAAACACACTGTTTATGCAATTTCAGTTTTGTTACTGGAAGGAATGCAGTGGCACTGCTGGGAACATCATCTGGGGCCTCAAGACTGAAGATCCCACAAACCCTGAAGCAAAATTCTGTTACTGAAAAACCTGTGCCACATCCTGCCAACAAAAAAAAAAAATTAAAAAAAAAAAAAAGGAGGAGCAGTGCTTTGTCTCTCAAAGCTGTACTTCATGCAGGAGAACATAGACAGGCTGTTCCTTTTTCAGCCCAGCAAAACCACCCCCAGCAGCACTCTGGGCACAATAGACAATGACAACATCTGTGTGGCATCGGAAAGAGCTGCCACCAGCCACATCTGCAGCACAAGAAAAAAAGGGAACAACATCAAATGACATTTTCTGTAAATAAGAATAGGCCTTACATCACGTCAAATGATAACTGATTCACAATACTAGCACCTGGTTGCCTTGCAAATTCAGGATAAAATGTTGATTGTGGCTAAACAAAGGATCATAGGATTCCTGAAGAGTTAAAATGCAACAAGTACATGGCCAGCTCTGTGTTCTGCTGGGCTGCTTTGCTTTATCTTCCCTTCCCAGAAATCTCACGTTCATCCATTTTTTACAAGAGACCACAGACAATATTATACAAACCTCAGGCTTTCTCAGGCATGCATTTTATTTCACCAACATTCAAGTATGCCAAAGGTAACAAAATTTAAGGTCCTCAAAGCACTGGGGTCGCAGGCACAATTAGAAATCTGAAGGGATGCTATCAATCCCAATGGACCATCAAAGAACAATATGGCACATGGCCAAACAGCCAGAGATTTAAGTTCCACTGACACACTCAGGCACCCTGGGACATTTGGGCTTTTGTGATAAGCAGAGATAGGAGCCCCACTGTTTCAGACAGTGTACAGTATATAACTTCCAGCTCTGTCAATGCACCAGGCATCCATGCAGTTTGCTTTATCTGTAAGGCTTTGTATTTTTTTATTCACTGGATTGACCACACAATCAATAATCTCCAATTTAAATTTAATGCATTCCATATGTAAGATTTTCAACTGTCTGCTGAGTTTAAAAAAACGGCATTTCTCTGTGAGGACAACCCTCCTGCAGAAAACAGGAACAAATACAGAAGTATGATAAACAATTCCTTTCCTCTAATTAATTTAAATTCTCTAAAGAATAGATACACTAGCCTGGACTATAGTCTCACGTAGATGAGAGCTTTTTTTACTTGAAGGGTCAGAAAATATGTTACCTCCATAAGAGAAGTGTGTGCCACAGTTTTAAACCTGATTATTTAATAGCAGAAGTGGTTTTTTTCTGTTGTAGGAAGTATGTTTTTGATACTGTGAGATGTCTGCATTGCTATTTTCAGAACAATACTGGTACAAGAAACGGTACAATTACACTCCTGACTGCACTAAGATGTGTAGAGTTACTCCACGGACAAATGAATCACTGGCACAAAAGTCTCACCAGCCCAGACTTTTCAAGGGAGGAAGGCAAAGGGATTAAATTGAATGGAAAGCCATACTGGCAGCATGAGCAAGGACAGAAAGGCAAACTTAAGCTTTTCTACTTTAGACATACCATGAATTTACCACAACATAAAGTTTAAACTTTTCTTCTCTACAAAGAGTATAATCTATAAATAAAGCATCATTTAAGTATTCACACATATTCCAGCTCCAGAGAGCAAACCACCACCTATCCCCATGCAAAATGCTACTTAACTAATGTACAAAAACCCTACATTCCCGATTTTGTGAAACAAATAAACTCAATTCTTATTCTGCTCCGGCCCTCACCATTTAATTGCACTGTATTAAGTCCTCAGCTGCACCTTGCTGCCTTGTTTACACACCAAGAGTTTAAGGTGACTGCTTTTGCAAGCTCCTAATGAGGAAAAGAGGAGGAAAAAACCCTTCAGCTATTTCCTGGCTGCAACTGCACGTGTTAAAAAAACCCAAGCCTAGTGAGAAAGCCCATGTAACATCCATTTAACGGGCACATACGAAGAAAACTGCTGCAGATCAAACAAAACCCACGTAATTTGAGTAAGGCCAAATAATTACCAGTAAGCTTCCCCATGGCAGAGGAGCCACTGCTGATGGGGAGCTCCCATTGCCCCGTGCCCCCAGCACCACACCCATTCCCCCCATTTTATGCCAGGGCCAGCTGAGCCACTCACGAAGCTACCAGAAAACTGACACGTAAAAGGAAAATAAACAATGAGTAGTGTAGGGAATGTAGGAAAAACATCCCTTTGAGCAGCAAGTGGATGTCAATCAGCTCCCTCATCTCCTGATCTCACCAGAAGAACACTTCATGGTGAGGCTGGAGCTGAATAACAGCAGGGCTGGAGGGGCAAGGTCACTTTCCATCAGTTATTTTGAGAAGCCTGATATTTGTCTGAGTGCCCAGAGTGCTGAGTGAACTGACCAAAATGGCAGAAGACAAAGCCAATGAAATGGAGAGACAACAAATAAAAATAAAAATTCTGAAAGGTTCGTAAGACAAACCAGTACAAGGCACCCTGAGCTGTGAGCCAGAGGCAGCCCATGGAAGAGACGAGAGGGCTGAGGCAGTCAGGAGGGAAGGGCACATCAGCTTCTCCTCCTCCTCCAGGTAGAGGGAAGCTGCCAACCTCTATCCTGAAATCATATTGGGTGCCAATTACATTCCACAGTGCTAATAACACATAGGAGAATGGCTTAAGCAAATACACTTAAATAAACTAATGAGTCTACAAAGGCAAAATACCTAGTTTCACAATAAACAGCTGGGGCTGCACTGTATGTGGATTTTTAATTGACAATTTATCAGTCCATTACTGACAAAATATGGGGGCATGTTGTTATAAAAAAATATAACGCAGAGAGCACATGTGTGTCTTGATAGATCTTGATAGACCTGATTTCCCTCAGAACCCCCTCTTTTGCCTTATGACTCCTGGATTAACAGGGATCATTAAGGCAGTATTGACAACAGTAACATAAATCAGTTTTCTTCAGGTGTAATTGCTACAAGCAGCTGTTAGCTCAGCCAGAATTCACCACTGTGAAGTCTGGTTGGAATGATAAAACCAGAAACAGATCCAGAAATTCTGCATTTTTAAAAGCACTGTCTCACTCTCAGACATGCCCAGCATCCCAAAGGAAGACTGACAGCCATGCCTTTGATCCAAGAACCATTTTTTATGCAAGCTATCATGCTCCTTGGGAAAAAAAAAAAAAAAATTGAATACTTCAAAGCCAGAAGCAGGCACCTTATTAGCTATTCAACCCTCTTGTAGAAGATTATGAAATGTCACCAGCTATCAGAGTATTTGGGCAGAGTAAGTTCCTGCCTGTACTTTCTGTGAGTGTGGTTTGGGAGCAGAGCAGCCCTGTCCCAGCCACGTGCAGCAGCAGGACAGCAGGACAGCAGGACAGGTGTCACTGGGAAGCATCTGGAATATTGCTGCCAGCTCATCACTGCAAATTCCTGCCTAGATCACGTTTTCCTGAAAGGTCTTACCACTTCTAATTGCACAAGTGGAGTGACCGAGGGCAGCATCCATCATTTCCTTCAGTGGGGTATTTCAGTTGAGTACTCACATTCCTCATTAAAACATTCTTGCACGTTTTTCATGTGCTGTGTTCTACTAAGTCTTTCAGTATCCTCATTCTGGATATATGGTTTCCCACTAGATTAAAAGATTTTCCACAGCTTCAGTATTGTACCAAAGCAATTCTTTACCTTTCTTTTTGGTACATTAAATGAATTGAAACATGACAGCCTCTTATCCAGAATATGTCTAAGTAGCACAGTTTATTAATAAAAGCCCACCTGCAAAACTTTCCCATCACAAAGGAGATGGGACTGATGAAGCATTTGAGGGCTCCACCCTGAACTTCAGTACAACCACGGCTTTCCACGGCAAAGAATGCCTGTGCTTGTAAATGGTAATTAGTGACACTACCAGCTGGCAAAATTTAAGAGTATAGTCCAAGTCTAAGGCATCTTTGCTATCCTCTAAATACTTCCACATACCTTTTCAGTATTTCTTTCACATAACTTTAAAATGTGGATAAAAGAATTACACCAATGATCTGCTTGGATCTGTTGTGCTAATTTTGTGAGGAACATAATTCATACACACCAGTTTTCTTGAAGGACAGGCATGTTCATCTCATACTTGGCATGTCCCACCCATCACTGAACACTAGCACCTTTCTTAAAATTCACTCATGATTTGTTCTATCAAGTATGCAGCACACAAAAGCTTTAATGTGATTCAAAAGCAGTTTCACAACTCTGCATCACAGAATTATTTGTGGTGTGACCCACTTAAAGATTAAAATGAGAAAAAAAATCCCCTCTTTAAAAAGGGCAATTCAGGGAAAAATGAAAATCATTAAGAAAAAAATTCCCTCCTGTAACACAGAGGAACAGCGAAGTGAACAAAAAAAATTAATTCAATGGATTCAGGGAAAAAAAGGGTAAAATTGGAAAATAAATTTCTACATAAAAACTAAATTAATAATGTGACATAGCATCTTACTTTCTGAAAATTTCAAAGCAATTAAATCCCAGGCAGTTCATAGTCCTGCTTGTTTCTTTAGCACCAAATGTCAGCTGATTCCTTTCATTAAGCAGGCTTCTCTCTTGCCATTCAATTAATTTACTGATCCTTCTGCCTCTTCAAGAGCCTCCTTCTCCAGCAGACACCTGCACAGGCTGGACAAAGAGAAGGGCAGCTACTGCCCTTGGGCTCCACCAGCACACTGCAGCCCCCTAAAACTACATTCTACTTTGTGACTTATACATTATTATATGAACTGCAGTTCAACACACAGCTACATAAACTGATTTTAAACAGTACTGCTGCTTTTAAGGGGCTTCAGAAATGCAGCAGAAGCAGAAAAGCTTGTTAATAGTAATGCTGAGAATGTGAGATCCCAGCCTGCATCCATGTTAAAGGAAATCTTGACTCAGCTTCTTTCCCTGGTGTGCAGTTTGGAGTTACCCCACCCACCCATTTCCCCACAAGCCTTACTGCTACACGGCAATATGGTATACTCACAGGCATGTGAATGCCTCACCCACTCCTTGGGAAGGATATTTAAAAATTAATAAAAGTCATAATAATAATAATCCTGCATTTCACCACAAAAAGCAGCTACCATCTCTAGCACACTGTGCACAAAAACCAAAGAATTCACCTGAAGCTTCAGGAACATTGTCAGACAATATGCCCACTTCTGCCCAGGTAGAAGCTGAAATAGTTTTCTCATAACCTGGTATTACAGTCAATCCCCTGCTGGCTCAGTTGCCTGTACTGCATCATCACAAACCCCAGAATATTTGTTACATGACAAAAAATGCTGCAATTCTGGAGTTGCCATTCTACTCACCCCTGGAAGCAAAAATGCAAAGCAAGAGTCTCCTTCGTAACTATTTCTAGTCCTTGGTATACATTATTCCCATTCCTTCCCAGAGATTCTGTTTGTACCAGATTTCTGATACACATCTAAGGGTCAATTTTGAGAGTGAAGTAGTGGCAAAAGTGGAGGCAGAAGAGCACTGCAGCTTCATTTCTGATTTATTTCACATTGTGAAATACGGCCTAGAGTTCACACATTCCAACAACTCACATCAGCTGTGTGACAGTGAGAACCCAGCCAGGTGAGGGACAGGAAACCCCCCCCCCAGCACCACAACATCAGCATTTGGCCTGAACCAGAGAGCTGGTGCAATGGGAAAACAGATCACTTCGAACACGAGCTGCTTACATAAGGAAGGAGGATGAGAATCCCAAGTACCAGCACAAGGGAAGTGCATGAGCGCTTTTGGGGCGTTTTGTTTTGAACAGAAGTTGAGAACAATTCAGCTGCAAGAACGGGTCTGGGACTGTTCCAGCCACAATCCTCTAAGGCACAATTTTCTTTAGAGAATATTCTCTCAAACAAAAACCTACTCTCAGTAAAGCCATTCTCTAGTAGCACAAATAACAAAGCTAGGGAAAAAAATCAAAATTAATAAAGTACTTACCCAAATACCATTTCAATAAGAAGTGTGTCACTTTTAAAACTAAAGAAACTCAACGGTATTTTTCCCTTGGTTTCTTTACTTTCTTTGGAGATCGTATTCTGTGGCTTGCTAGAAACTCCTAATGCTCAATATAAGTTTATCGAAGTTCAACACAGCATAGCTCTCCATTTAATTTATCTTAAGGTCAACTGATTTTTAACAGACATAACCTAAAAAAGAATAAGATCACTTAAAGAACGACAATACTAAAGCATTAAGATTCTGAGCAGTAAAACAGTGACCTGGACACAGCTCAGGAACATCCTAAAAACATTGACTTAATAACTGGGAAGACATCCCAAGGAGCATCCCTCTTCCCATAGTGATTACTGCTGGCCCCTGCCACGGGCAGCATGGAATGAACTCCATCCACCTCTGCTCTGCCACACTCTCGTGTGAAGGCTTCCCTTCCAAAATAATCCATCTGGGAGCTCACAATTAAAGACTGCTGTGAGCTACCTCAGTTCCACAAGCTTTACAAACGAGCTGGGCAATCAAGCATAGCTTAGCTACTCTGGGTTCACTTTTGTGCATCAGCTGGGCAGAAGTAGGGCTGAAACTGAAACCCAACAAGCACAGCAAGCTGCACTGCAAAGAGCTGGTCACACTCCACAGAGGTGACTAAGACCACAGCTCACTCCTCAGTTCTGCCACTGTCACCTCCACGGCGAGATCTCAGGAGTGTGACACAAAGATTAAAATGGAAATCACTGGCAGATAATTCTCATGAATCCAAGCTGATTCTTGCTACATGAAACCAAGACAATTTGGTGCGTGACCCAATGATCCATATCTCCTCTAGGAAGGGGAGTTCCTGACAAATAACCTACAGGAGTTATGTACTGAGTCACAGAGAAAGCAGGAGAGGGCAATCAATAAACGACTGAGAGTCATGACATCACCATTACTGGCAATCTTCTCCCTCCAGTGCATCACATCCTCATTCAGTAAAGGAAAAGAGTTGTTCAGGGCTTTTTCCCTTAAATTATCTCTTACCTAGTACTAAAAGCTGAAGTACAGGCAATATCTGAGCTGATCCACAGGTCATTATCCATCTAACAAATTTGCTTTCTGTCACGCTTTTTTTTTTGCTACAGTCCCTGGCACTTAAAACACAGTTGTGATGACAACACAAAGGGTTTACTGACACAGCTCTGCTGGCAAATCCTACCAGTGCAGATACAGCTTAGATTAGTAAAAACCACAATCTATGACCATGGTAACTGCAACTGTGTTAGGGCTTTACTGGTTAAGTACTTTTAAAAAGAGCGCTCTTTCCTTCACACTGCCAGGTAGCATCAGTACACCATCAATCAAGTGTCCAATTTTACCAAGTTAGCTGCGAGGAGGTGCCTTTTAGTACAGGAAACTATATTTAAGGGCAGAGATGATGCATCCCAGGATTAGGAGAACTATCCAAGTCAAACCTTCAGGAGAGATGAGGTGAGAGTCATAACATTTAACACCACGCCATTGTATTTGCTTTTTGTAGATTTTGAGGCAGAGGGAGAAGAGCTTCAGCTAACCCATGAACTCCACGTTATGAAATGCTCTGCAACACAGGAATCAAAAAAGGGGAATGATCTAGATTGCTCCCAAAATGTGCTCAAGCTCTTGCCATGGCAACCTAATTAAGAGTCCTTCTGATGACTCACAAGACACCAGTCCAAAGCTCTGTGTTACAGCAGGAGACTTCAGCATACACACACTGAAAAGCCAGCAATTCCTGAAAAACCCGGTCAAAATCCTTTTCCCTCCTGCCATCACCTGAGAGTTTCAGTTACTCAAAGTTATTGTATATGAATGAAAACAGAAGATAAACAATGTGTCAGATGTCTGTCATGAACTACCAGCTATGCTGATACATCCTACTTTTCATCTGTCTTTCTCTGTTTGGGGACACTTGAATTCTCTTTCCAGGTAGATCACATTACACTAAGCAAACTTCTCTGCTTCCATCAGAGTAACAAACACAGGAAAATAACACCCTTGGAACACACAGGTTAAAAGTCTTCATGAAGTTTAATATTTAAATTTATTCCAGCCCAAACTCACAAGATAGTACCTTACAGTTCCTGCTTGCTGTTGACCAAAAGTTTCAAACAGCACGTTTGCATGGAAAGAAGGAGGCTGGAGGGAACATCACAGCAGAAAGAAACCCTTCCAAAATGAAGACTTCCCAACTGATCTGACTTCAAAGCAACTCACAACAGCTGCTGTACGTCTGACTCTCCAAAGCAGAAGAGCCCTGAGGGTTCACCAGTGGAACACAGCAGCACTGCTGCTGTGCCCTGCACAGGAGGCAGCACCTCTCCTGAAACACACGGAATGAAAAACTGCCCGAGAGCTACCTGCCTACAGACAGCAAGTGCAAAACAAGGTTCAGAACAAGAAATTACTCATGTGAGTAATATTAGGTCAACTAACATGGTGGGAAGCACCTCAGAGGGATAGTTCCCTTAATTAATCTGCTAAGAAGAGCTGGACTGGAAAAGAGAACCATCAAATTGCTTCACAATACTAAAAGAAGAGCTCCTGATTCTTCTCTAATGCAATTACTGTGCAATGCTACCAAGAGAAACTTGAACACTACAAAAGAAGTTTCCACCTCTACAGGTTTACCCCAGGAATGATCACACATCATATCTGAAATGACTGAAGAAAACATTCTGAAGGACAGTTGTTCTTCTGAAGGGCTGACACCAAGCTCAGGTGGAAATATTTGCATTTTAGCTGATACCTACACTCCTAATATTGTGCGTTTTCACTAATTTCAGCTCTGTCAGTATCCTTAGGGCTATGTAGAAAAACAAAATAAAAACCCTACAACCCTTAAAATTATTAACTGGTGCACCACCTCAATTTTATTTAATTAGGGATTATAAAAATTACTTAAATAGGAGATTACAGCAGTACAATGTCATCACTTTCTATATCACTCAGAGGCTTCAATCAAACAAGAGCTCTTAAATCAAATGATTAAATAGTCAAGAAATCAAAATTCCCTCCCTCGCCCTGCTGCCCTCACTGCTTGTGATGCAGCCCATGAACTGCAATGCAACCTTTACATTCCCCGAAAATTACAAAAATAAAAGGCATGCAGTGAGAATTTTGGAATCTGACCAACCATCCATTAGAAACAGAAGTAAATAAGGGGATTTCACAGAATTCAGATGTATTGAAATATATTAAAATAATTCTTTGCTACTAAGCCAAACAAGATTTAAATAAACAATGTGAGAGACATTGTAATTTATGGATTTTCAAACTATCCCTTTTAGCTCCTAAAATATAGATTTTCATTTTCTCTTCACAGTCATTTTGAAATTAGTTTAGCTTGGTTATCTGATTTAGGGACTTGCTCAAAGTCTGGATTTTCTCAGTTTTTGTATCAATCTCAGAGGCATCAATCTACAGCACTGAAAGTTACATTACCATAATGAATACAAGTAACAAGGTGTAGAAACTTCTGTTGTAACTACTAACATTTCTCAATGCTCGTTAGCAATTCTGAAAGTTAAAAATAGCCTATTTAGAGAGAAAAGCTTCTGTATTTCTGGCCAACAATCGTTCTCCTTGTTCACTAAAGAGTTCAAGAACGGCTACTTCTGAAACAGAGATTTGACATTTCTTCCTAGATTTTATACTGTTAAGTCCTCAACCTGCATCAACACCAGGAGCGACTGGCAGTGCTAAAGGGACAGCAGAACTCTCGAGACTCCAACAACTCAGACCTTATCCAGGACAATTCCTAAAGGCAGCAAAGAGCCTTGCATGGCCAGCCTCAAAGCAAAAATTGAATCCATCTTTGCTGGATGGGAACTATAAATCCAAGCCTGCACGGCTGTTAACATTTTTTTATTTTTACCTATCTACACACCCATGTAAGTTCCCAAACAAGAAGGAAAACTCACTAAACAGTTTATTTCTCTTTCAGAAAGAAAAGAAATGTATATACAGGCAGAAGTAATAATTACAATCACAAATTAAGAAGCTGGGGAGTTGAAGGCTGTTTGGTTTTCCCAGATTAAATGACTGAAGAAAACTGACATGCAACTGACATAATTTAAACTTCAATACATTCCTAAGTCTGTCAGCACACACAAATGCCCTGAAGTTTTTGTGACTTTTTGGGAAAATATTCAAATATTCCATAAGCCTGTAAAAGAAGAGGCTCTTTTGGTTTAATGATGTTAAACCCATCACCGTAACACGAGTTAAGGGTAACAGCAGTCAGACAGCACAGCTATGCCAGGACTCTGCCCAAAACGCTCCGTGAATGGATGCAGCTCCTCAGAGAAAAACTGTTTACTCCAGCTCCACCCTATTACAGAGTTAGCAGAGTCTGGATATTGCTCAACGTCAATTACAGACATAAAACGGAACTGTTAGTTAATTCTGATGAGTCAATCTCCTGCTTTTCTTAGAGATTACAAATCTAAATAATCACCTCCAGAACAGAACTTGTTTAGCCAACACAGAATATTTTCTAGAAGCTGTCTTTGCTGTCAATCATTACCTCTGTAACTCATGGAAAAAGACTGTTTGCCCTGGTGACTGGAGCTTGTGTTTGCTTTCAATCATATTTTAAGACAAGCTGAACTTCTCAGGTTCATATTTGAACCCTCAAGTCCAACATGCAACACTGAATTTTTAAGGTTTTCCAATTATCTTATTTTAGTTTTCCTCTGTTGTACCTTTTTAAGAGAAGCCTTCGTTCATTCCACTGACAAACCATACCAGACTACAAAAAAGGAAAATTTCCATGGGAACTTTTCCTTTTTTAAAGCTGGAAAGCAGGCAACGAGGCAGACGGCAGCAAAACCAGGTCTCTCAGACAAGACTCCCAAATACTGCCTCAGGCAGCCAGGATTCTATCCCAAATATTCCCTTCTCATTAGGCAATGCAAACCCCAGGTGCTTAATGTGGTCACTGCTTGAGTGTTCATCCTCTTCTGGAAGGCCAAAACGGGATTCCAAGGCTAACAACCAATGTCACAGCATCACTTCAGGTGCCTGATGGATGAACACCCCTGTGAATGCCCTACACAGCACAGTTGGTCTCCAACCGCCCTTTCAGAAAATCCCAAACTTCTAGGGCAGGTGTCTTGGAGTATTTAAAATAAAACTATATATCTATGTTTAGGCAACTGAATTTCACATCACAAATGGGTGTCACTGGAAGAAAAGTTTAGGAAATGTGTTTCTCAAGTGCTCCACCAGAGACATACAACAATCATCACACACTCAAACAGAGGAGGAAATTCTCTGTGCATAAGCATCATTCCCTGAAAAAAGAGGGGAGAAGCACTGTGCTGCTGAAGAACACTGTGAAAGGTACTGTCATTAATATCTGTGAACCAAAGAAAAACCCCCAAGGACCTGAATCCTCCTGTCTTCTGAAAACTGGGTTTTACACAGTAAAGCAAAAGACCAAATACACTGCAACTAAACAAGAACATTCAAAGGATGTTTGTGCACTGAGCTGAAAAAACCTGTAAACAATCACATCAGCTTTTTGTACCAAATCAGTATAAGTGAAGCAAGGTTTGGGGTATTTGCTAATTTTTGAGAGATGAACTTTGCTTTCTCAACATTTGTCTAATATAGTACCAGGTATATACAAAGCCTTTATCAAGAATCATGCTTCAAGTGACCTCTTCCAAGGTATCTCTTTAAATTCTCCTGAGAAGTTGCTCCATCACTACCAAACTCCAGTCAGAAGAAACTTAGGACTTGACTAGCAGGTGTGACAGGTTAGAAGAACCATGCATTCATAAACTGTGTGGGAGAGACTTCTCAGGCATCACTGTGTTCCACTCAGTGCATGCCTGCAGCACTAAGGTCTCTTTTACAATAAAACCCACCACATTTTCTTGGCTAAAATTTTGCATCTCTGTGAACAAGCTTTGCTTTTGCTTATTCTTTGTCTACACATGTTATTCAACAAAATCACAATGTTATGTGGTGGTTAATTTTATAAATTATTGCAATATATCAACCAAAAAAAAAAATCTTCTGACATCTATTAAAAGGAGTATCATCTGCCAGAGCAGTAACTTCACATGTAGGTGAAATATAAAGGCAAATTTAAATAAATTTAAAGGTAAAATATAATGACACAAATAACTTTTGCCTCATTTCTACAAGTGTAGCAAAACCTCCTGAAACTGCTTAGCCAGAGGAAGAGCTCAGAGCCTCCAGCGCAGCAGGATGCTCTGAATGGGTGTGATCAGCACACACATCTACCCCTCCACAGATGGTGTCACTCATAACTCGGTGTCTACAGGCTTTTCTCAAAGCAAACTCCTCAGCAGATGAGCTCTGAATGAATATTTGGAAAAACAGACCCATCCATGAGAAGTTTCCCAGGTGCACCTGGCCAGGAAAATAAAGAGAAAATGACAGAGAAAGTGGCACAGTGGAAGCACCAGTGGCTGCAAGGGCTGGCTGGGCAGTCAGAGGGACCTTCTACAGCTCTGTGCAGCTGCATTTCCTCCCAAACCTGGGCACTGCCATGCCTTACTCCAACCCAGTAAATAAAACAATGAAAACTTTTCAGAAAGGTATTTCTTCAGATGTCAAGCTGTTTGTCTGGGCAGCTCTAGCAGCCAGAAAAAGATCACACATTCCACATTTCTGGAAATGCTTCTCCATTTTTTGCATTCTATGCTTTAACACAGATAAACTCCAAAGGAGATAAGGCATTTCACACATGAGTGACTGAACACAAGTACTGTTCTCACAGTCGCATACATTCAACTCCCTGAAAAGCTGACAAATTAATTCTATTTAATTTATAGCCAAGTTCTATCTTAGCTATTTTTAAGTCTCATGTTTCAAATCTTGCAGGGTTTGCAGTTAAAACAATTTGTAACATTTTCATAGTAAGAAAAAACAATTTGTTATCAATAAAGACTGACTAAAAAAATACACAACAGGGCAAGGATCAAAAGCAGCAGAGAGTAATTTTTCACTGATGCAGCCGTTTCCCACACTTGGCAGTATACCTGAATGTTTTAAATTATCCAGTGTTTTAAACATCTACGTAGTAACTCATAAATATCTTCATCCAAAGATGTTTGTGAACTTGGAAAAACATCTTACACTAATACTACAGTTCTCCACTAATTATAACTCGCCAATTTTTGAACTGTCTTGCTATATTTAACTTTGAGGTGATGAATTCTCTGAGTGTTTGAAGGGGAGGGAAGGATTGCAGAGGAAAGGGATCTTTAGAAAGGAGCTTGGACTTTAACTACAAGTAGCAGAATTTCAATAAACAGAGAGATTAGCTACAACATTCAGCAATATCCCCCAGGATTTTATGCCCTTGTGGATAGGCTTAATATTTGCTTCCTATTAGCAAATTTGAAGTCAACTGTCAGGAACTTTTTGTAGTGTCTTTTGATTACATCAAGCATAGCTGGAATACTCAGACCAAGGGAGTTTAAAAGCAAATTGCAGTTGTTTATTTAAACCTAAGCAATTTACTTCCTAAATTAACACTGTCTGAAAAAAAATGAGAGGCCACGAAGGCTGTTGAGGAACGACCACAGTTATTCCTGTAAACACACAGAATTTTGGCTGCCTCCAGTTTGGATCAATCCTGAATACAAGCCTTTATAAGGAGTATTTAAATAGGGGCAAATGAATGTGTTATTTTATCACAAGGTGCAATAAGGAAAGCACATAAATCTGCTCAGGCTAAAGAAAGCCCAAACTCACATGACACCAGTGTAAGCCTTAGGTACTCCTGGTTGTGCATTGAACAGCCCAGCTCAAGTCCTTTAAAATAATTCAAGACAGCCTCATCTTCTAATTTAACCTTTGTGTTTGCACTTGGGGGGTGGGGAGGGATCTCAGCATAAAGTTTCACCTTCTCACTGCAGACATTCAGCTTCCTTTTGGCTCACACCTCTGCACCTCGTGGTGCCAGAAGCTTGGTATGGAGAGAAAACATGGGCAAAGAGAGAATTAAACATACCAAATTTCAACGGCACAATGCAGAAATGGTAACATTTGAAAAATATTCAACTCACATTTTTGCTTCACATATTATTTACATAAATAGCTGCAGGCTATTGTGGAACTATTAATTTTGAAGGAGCAGATGAGTCAAATCTTATTTTTGATAGGTAACTTGCAAGATGCCTCCAATTAGACGAAGATAATCATACTTTAATAGGTGCTCTTGTAATTAAACCATATTACACAGTGTCACAAGCACAGAAAAGCAGGGCCAGAAGGGAATTCAAAAGGCCACCAGGCTCCCTCCCGTCCCCTGCTTCAAAGCAGCACCAGCTATTAGAGCACCCTTCTGAAACCCCACCAAATAAATCATTATTTTAGCAAGTGCCTAAAGGCTCTAAAGCTCGTACAGAGATTATCAGCTTTCAGAAATATTTTACACAAAAAAATTAAGGCTGCAAACAATTCATGTAAAAAATCTGCAAAAACGCAACAAAGAAATTATTCAGAAGGGAGGACATTGGCCAGTAAATCTCATATTCACCAAAATGCCATAAAAAACCTCAGGAAGTGCAGCACGTACAGGGCAACAGTCAAGTCTCATTCAACTACCAGCCCTTAATTAATAACAGCGACATGATAGAATGCAAAATAGATACCATTCCCTCCTGAATAAACCAATCAAGGAATTCCAGGAGGTGCAGTTTTAATATTATCACACCCCACTGGGAATATACATTTGTCTGGGCTTGATAATATCCAAAGAGTATAATTATCTCTCAAAGACACACTGTCACAAAGTATTACTCAACTGCTGCTTTTATTCAGTCTCCTTTATTTGTAAATACATCTATTTTTTAAAATATAAACTCTGCTTTGTAATGTCCCACCTACAACCACACATTCAATGAACATCAGCATTTCAGAACTCTGTGTCAACATAAAGAAGAGAATGTAATTAAACTTAGGAGAAAAAAAATCGATGCTATCAGTGTTCAGAAAAACTCAGCAGCAGGCTAGTCCCATGTGTACAAACTCACATCTTAAGATTATTCTGCTTGGTCCCAACACCACCAGACACGACCTCCCCCTGTCCCAAGGTCCTTCTGTCTGACCAAACAAAGCCCCAACAAAAGGTCTACTACACTGCAAATGGGATCCACATTAAATACAAATAAATTTAAGCCAAGTGCATCCTAGCTGGCTGGCCCAGGAGTTTCTCCCACCACAGGAAAACCATGAAGCTAACTGTGAAATACAATATTCCTGCACCAGCCAGCCCATGGCAAACAGAAACCTACCAAGACACCATCGTGCCACTTACAGATCACAACAGCTGCCAACTTCTACAGGACAACTGAAAACAACAAAACAAAATCAAGTTATTCCTGAGCCCAGAACAAAAAAACCAAGTTACTCTTGTACCATGCTTATTCTACTTCACAAAATATTTCCTGACCTTTTTTTTCCCCCCTCTGCAGTTCAAGGCATGTGCCACATCAACAGGTATCAGGTAATAGCTATTAATTAAAGGTACACAGTGTTTTAAATAGTAAAAATCTATTATTTAAGAGCTTCAATACCAAGGTGCAGGCTCAGGATGTTAAATTTCCTCTGACTACATGAGCTCTAGGTGTTAAAAAGGAAGACACACTTCCTGATGAACTACACTGCTAAAGGTCTTGAATTAAGAGTTTCTGACAGGTAAGTTTAAAAAAAAAAAACAACTCACTTGCAGGCAAAACTTTACAACATCTTGATGTTAATCAAATTTCATTTCTGATCTACACTGAAACTGTTCTTCCACGCATTGTTATTTGCCTCACTGAAACTGAAGAGCCTAGGTCATGTAATTTAATCTTTGACTCATCATGCAAATTAAATCACACCATTCCCACAAGACAGCATATAGGTTTTAAATAAATCCTGGGCACCTACATGATCCCTCACCAGAAATTAAAATTCAAAATACTTAAAAAACACCAAAACCAGATACATCCTAGTTTCAGTACCAGCACCATTCCACGGATCTGCAGGCGAAAAAGAAAAAAGGAAAAAAAAAACAACGACAAAACTTTTCTTTATCCTACCGAAGAGAGAGCCCCGGCTGCGTTAGCTGTGTGCGGGGCAGAGCAAAGAGGCTCTCAGCAGCCCTCCCGCACAGCCACGGCTGCCGAGGCCTAGCGGGGCTCCCGACAGGAACAACAATTGTAGGAAGAGGCCTCGGAGCCGGCGAGGCCGCGCAAGGCAGGGCCGGCCCCGCAACTGCGGCCGCTCCGTGCGCCCCAGGCCCGAACAAAGAGCCGTGGTCGCC
>WEKY01058639.1:0-20308 GCA_013390045.1 Picathartes gymnocephalus | reverse complement strand
CATTCCCAAAGAGAGTGCAACAAAAAGAAAGAAAGAAAAAAATAAAACCAGTTTGAATTTCCTGGGATGGAGCTACTTGAGCCTTAGAAGGTGTTGAGAAGTTTTGCTGTTCATTGTTCTAATAAGGTGCATGTCAGTGATGTCAACATAATGTGCTGAGGAAATGTCACACATGTCTGCAATTGGCTTCTTCTGGCTAGCCAGGCACTGCTGGAAACCTGGAAAACAGATGTTGCTTTCAATCAAGCAAGGGTCAGAGCAGGCTTGGGACTTGGAATGTCTATATTTTTCTATCCAAAAATGGTCCTTGGGTAGTTTCAGTGGACCAGTAATTATTTTAGCAGCTTTCCTGTATTTTTTTTTTTAAATCTGCAGTATTATGCCTATAGAACAGAGGAACAAAAGCCAGTGGGCATGCATCCAAGGAAGTTTGGACAATGATGGAGAAAAGAGTCCAACACAAGAACATCACTGCTGTGTTCTCTGAGCCACACTTGGTAATCTGGTAATACTTACCCATATACTGTGAACAGTTTTCTACTGACTAAAAGATAAAAATTTGAAGCCACCTGAATAAGTCTACTCTGCAAGACCGAGAACAGCAGTCATTTTATGACTATTTATCCTGATAGAATTCTCTGTTCTTTATATTTTATTCTCTGCATATCATCCTCAAAAGATTGAACAGGGTTGCTTTGTGACTGGCACGTAAAGAAGAGAACTTGGAAACAATGCATGGTACAGCTTCCAGTATGGCCTGCACAGAAGCCTTGGAAGAGAACCAAGGCTTTGCTTCCTAGCTACAAATGTGTAGCTGTAAATCTGGACTTGGTTCACAGAAATCAGAGTTAACTTTCTTTCCCTTCAATGAAAGGGCAAGAGTATATGGAGGCTGAAATGTAGCAGTGGAGTGTGGTCAGAACAAGGCTTCCCTCAGGACAAGCAAGCAGGAACCTTCTGAGCAGTCTGGCAGCTAAGCTCCTGGTAGGAAAAATTGGGTATTACCTCTACAGCTGAGAGTAACAGAGAGTGAGAAGAGAGCTAAACTGTTCACACCTGAAGCTGTCTCCCAAATGGGAGGCAGCCACTCAGGGGTAGAAAAGTGGAAAACCAGAATTGTCCCCATGGAGCCTTTCTGATAGGGAATATGGGTTATTTTAATCATAAATGAAACAGCATTCCCCTTTCTGTCTTTTCTTTTGTGCTTTATATAATGTGCAGTCAAGAAGTAAATGAGAGCTTCAGTTCACTTGCTGTTTACAGCTCTCTGAGGCTTTGTTTGGTTTTGTTTTTTTGTCTATTAGTAGGGGTGGTTTTTGTTGTTTCTGTGGTTCTGTTTGTTTATACAGCAGGCTTGTGCAAACATCTGAATTCATCTTAAACTTAGGCAGGACATTGCTACCAATGTAGCCATAGCAGTGGAAAAAATTCTCCTCCGTGAGCTTGCTGATGCTGCTTACAATTGTAGTTCAAACATCCTTTATCAACTCTTCTAGAATGTATTTTTCCCTCTAGTGAGGATAAATGTTGTTGATGGAGTTCACTTCTATATCCTCTCATACAATTGTCTCCCTTGCCCCCTAATATCTGCAGTTTATTTGTGATGTACAGAGCTGGTAACCTGTCCCATATCCATTGTCTGTGTGTCTTCATTCCTCAGCCCCTTACTTTGTGCTTTTTTTTCAGCTCATGATAACCTTTAATGCTCTTTTCACTCTAGTTTAAGTTGTAACCTTCTATTTTAATATTTGGTCTCCCACTTTCATGCTTCTGGTTTTTGCTTTTTAAATATTTTTTTTATCCACAGGTGATGGCAAAATCATTACAGTCTGTGTACAGGGGCCCTGTCTCTTGAGATTACCTAACCACGGGTTTTAATCCATTCTGTTAATGGCCATGTCCCCTTGCCTGCTCTTAGGTGATTCCTTGAATTGCAGCCTCTGTGCACTAATTCAATCCACACAATCACAGCAACAGCTCAGTGAAGGAAAGATGACAGAAATATCATCCCTAAGAGACTTTTGGAGTGCTCATGTGGTCCAGTCTCCCCCTCAAGGCCAGGCAGTCTCCAACACTAGGTGAGGTCAGTTATTGTTTTGCCTACCTGATTCTGGAAGGTTTCCAAGTTTGGAGATTCCTCAGCTACCCCAAATAACTTTTTGCAGTGCTGCACTGGCATCCTACAGAAGACATTTTTCCTAAAGGTTTTTTTCAGCTTTCTCTAGTTCCATTGTTCTTTGTCTGATAGTCTATTTATCAAAATATTAGATTAATTCTGTCCTGAAACACTATAAAATGGCCTGAGGTAACTATTTTGCAAGAGAGAAGCAGTTCTTAGGTTGATAAAAAAAAAAATCCAATTTTTCCAATATAAAATTCAGTGCAGCCTCAATTATTTGAATGTCATAAGAAACAGTGATTGTAGTGTGTTCAAATAGTCAGGGGAATTTTCAGTGTAATTAATAAATACCAAGGGACATAACCCCATTTCAAATGACTGACATTAGACTATGGCATGAAAAAGAAACTTGTTTCTTCATTGTAATGTACTGACACATGAAACCTGGCAGATAAAGAGATTCTCTGTGCAGGGGTTCTTGCCTTCAAAGTATCCTGGTTAATGAGACAACTGCAAATGTTGTTTGGAATAGATTCCCTATATCTATTAGGGAAGCAAGAGATTGATTGTGTTACATCAAACATACAAAATAAAAGTATCATTAATTGGATCTTTTAGAGATTTTATAATTTCTTTGGAGATTTGCACCCTAAATAGTTTTTGTAAAAGTGCCATACTGGCAGAATTAGAGAATAAAACTTCTAAATCTAAATGGCATTATTCCCATATTGTGATTTAATGTGCTCTGATGGAGCAGTTCCTGTTCAGTTTCCACAATTCCTCAGTCCTGCTACCAGAAGGATGACAGTACATTCATTACATCTCATGTGTTTTTTGAAATGGATGTGTCTTGTAGGAGCTGCCCAGATCACCTGCTTGTTTCACATTTTTGCAGAGCTGAGTGCAGGTGACTGCAATCCACTATTGACATGCCTGGGATTCTAACCAATAATCAAGCAACAAAAAGCTCCATATCCCACACCAATTTTTGAAGGCTCTCTTCTCTAGAGGTGAAATATTTTTAAACAGTCATTCAAGAAATAATTTAATTGATCTTTCAGCTTCTATTATTCCCTGTCCTCAGGAGCCAGTGACCGAAATTGACTCTATTCCCACTTCAACCCCCTTTCTTTCATGTTCCATGCACGGAACCTTGTCAGCCACTGGGTTAAATTAGTGAAAGTCTGTCTAGAGATAAATTAGCTCAGCACTGTCAGAAACGAAGACAGATTTTAACATATAGGCTGACTAGTCAAATAATAATAAAAAAATTACGAAGAGTTGATAATTTCCAAAATGTGTGTGAAACTTGAAAGCACTGCACTTGACCAAACTCTTGATTAGAACTTTTCGCAAAATTATGTTGGTAGTTGCTACTGATTCTGGTTATTTATACTTAAAATCCGGTACGAGAATATGTTTTTAACTTGAATACTTAATCTTATTGTTTGAAGATTTAAAACCCTATTTCTTCCCTGTTGCCTTTCCCTGTGGTCGGATTATTACCAAATAAATCCCATATAGTTTATGCCTGGAAATCTCAGGTAATATAAGCTTCAGAAAGCAGTTTAGCTTCAGGAGACTGTTTGCATTGCTAGTTTGTTTATTCATGGCTGTTTCACTTCTTTTTCACTTGGATACAGAAAAAAAAACAAGAGAAATATGTTGTTATGCTTCAGAGGTTTCTTTGGCTGCTGTTTAATTTCTCATACCTAATCAAAACTTTCTTTTTGACTTCTAAAGTTTATGGTAGATAATCTGAACTACAGTAGGCTTTATTCAACATCTGTCTGAATCCCCTGGTAGGCACTACTTTCATTCACATATCAGAAAACTGATACCATCAGGGAGGGTCTATCCTTAGAAATATAACTCAGAAAGTAAGTTTTTCCACCCGAAAATTCTGGGATATTTTTACAGGGAGAGAAGATAGCATCCATATTGCAGTTTGGCCTAGACACCAGAGTTAGTATCTTTATCCAGAGTAATATAGTGGTTCTTTAGCCTCAGCTCTTTGAGATGTTACATTTGTGTTTCATTGAAACAATTACACAAATTGGAATATTCAAAACAAAAGTATAGTTTCAAATGCCAGGGGACAGCATTTATGCTCTGATGACTCTGGATTTCAGCTTTGAAACTCTAGTCTTTTGCACAAATAATAGTCTCATTTCATCTGTACCAGGACTGAGTTGGTCTGGTCTATGCTTGGTTCATGTAGATTGTGTAGTCAAAGATTACAGATATAATGCCATATCTGTGCTCTTTGATTTTTCCTCTTCAAAAGACAAGTATTTATTTATGAGTAGGGCTGGTCAAACACTAGTTAAAATTATGATATAAAAATTGGGTAAAAATAGACAAGTTTACTACTATCTAGCAAAAAGGGTGGTTGTGTTGATTTTTTTTTTCTATTGAAATGTGTCAAACTTTTTCTGAGTATTCTCAGAATTCTTCTCTGTATTTCTGTATTTCATTGGTCATAGAGCTAAAATGCTCGCTCTAAAATGAGAAATGCCCTGGCCATTAGAGTGACAGTAATGATATTTAAAACCACGTTGTGCTCTTTTTGGTGTCCTTGTGTAGCAGTAGCATCAAGTGAGCTCCATCAGAAGTCCTGGACCTTGTTGCACCTACACAGCCCTTAGGATGCAAGTGACTCTTCTGGGCCCAGGGAACTCATTCTAGCACCAAGCTAGAAAAATAATGGACAGAGAAATACAGGAGAGAAAATGGAACAGAGGGTGTACTTTTGAAAATAATTCACTAAGTCATGTTCTTTTCCTTTTAGAACAGATAACAACTCTGTATAGTCCCCATTCAGACATTTAGAAAGGCGTACCTAAAAAGAATTTTGAGAAGAAAAACAGAGGATTTTCTCTGATTTTAACCCCATCAAAGATAGTTTCAGCAGTATGATTGCCCAGAAGAGAAATGCTCCTCTAATTTTTAGTCTTAATGGATTGGTCTGACACCACATAATAAGCACTGGCCCTGATGCACTAAGGCCTTTGACAAGAAATATTGCCCTGCACACATCTTGGCAGCATAACCCTGGCTTCTCTGTATTTTCTTGGCTTAGGGCCCTGGAGCAGGCTGTCTTTGCTTGGAGTCTGAAATATGTCAGCTTTGCCCAAGGTGCTTTTTTCACAGGCTTCCACAAGGCCAAAAGTGAGCAGTATATCTGAGTAGTTATAAATTGCATTTCAAATAAAATATGCTTCCAGAAAACATCTTGAATCATAGAATGGTTTGGGTTGGAAGGGGCCATTTGCTGCAACCCCCCTCTATTGAGCAGGGACATTGTCCACTAGATCAGGCTACCCAGAACCCTGCCCACCCTGGCCTTGATTGTGTCCAGGATGGGGCATCTATCACTTCTCTGGACCACCTGTGCCAGAGTTTCATTGGTACCACACCTAGTCTGAATCTACCCTCTTTTATTTTAAAATCATTGCCCTCTGTAATCACAACATTTCTTATGAAAAGAAGTCTGTCCCCATCTTTATTATAAGTGCCCTTTAAGTATTGAAAGGATGGCCAAGGATGATTCTATTCTGAATGATGACTTTGTCAAAAAGCAAATTTAAGAGGGATGAAGCCATTTGAAACTCTCTATTCTTTTTGCT
The DNA here is from genome assembly GCA_013390045.1 of Picathartes gymnocephalus. Taxonomy (NCBI): domain Eukaryota; kingdom Metazoa; phylum Chordata; class Aves; order Passeriformes; family Picathartidae; genus Picathartes; species Picathartes gymnocephalus. Next base: position 14,560 of record WEKY01058639.1, on the reverse strand, counting down.
TCTTTAGGTGTTCTCTGATTTCTGTTCAGGATCAGGCTCTGAATCATTTATCATAGCTGGGCTATTCATAACATCTCTTCTGTGGGGATCATCCTGGTAAGGAGTAAGCTCATGCTGTAACCATTGTATCAGAAAAGAGGTGAATAGGAATGAACAGTACTGCACAGGAAATTTGACTGAAATTGGATTTGTTGTATTTAGGTTTCTTATCGACTGAGACACTGATTTCTAACTGTGGCTTGCAAATGACTGACATTTTGTCTTCCTTCTATCTGCCTGTGAATTCCTCTGGTTTCCAACAGCTTAACTGAGATAGTCCAGTTGTGGCTTGTATCATCAGGCAAAAATATTTCAAAGGCTGACCACATCAGCTTGCATGATCATTAACAAGGAAAAATGTAATGTGGTGGAACTAGTCAAAAATCATGTGGGCTCTGACTGGTAGAGACATGTGAATCAGGATTTTGAAAGATGAGAAAGAAACCTGACAAAGCCATTTCTAGCTACTATGAAATGAAACTTTCATACAATGATAGCTGCAAGTTTAAAACGCTGCTGCAATCTGTGTGCAGTCTTCAGTTATGAATGTGCCTTCCACATTTACCACACTGCTAGAGCTGCCTTCAGTTGATATTTGTAAGAGTAGAGAATAGAATTGCTCACCAGTTTCATCAGATGCCAAGACACTTTGGTAAGTAATAACTAATGCAGATATCTCTAATAGAGAGAGATGCACAATCCTTCAATGAAAAAGAACAGGGAACACTTGAGAGCTTTGTACCAATTTGAAGACTTTACTTATGTTATGCTGCTTTACTAATTTAGTCCTGCCATGATAATTTTTTTTGAACACTCCCTACTTAGTTGGTATCATGATGCCATTTGACACTGTGGGCCTGCTTGCCTCTTTCTCCTGAAGTGTTTGAGCACTGCTTCCTCAGCAGGAAACACCATCCCCTCATCTGGAAAGACAAGTTGGCAGGGGAAGCTGCCAACACAAGTTATCAATTCCTGCAAACATTCGGTGGGTCTTCTGCATAGCTATGCTACCTATATTGCTCTGTTTCTCTTAAAGGGCAACATATTGCAAATAACAAATAATGTTTACAGTATGTTTAGTAACTATGGCAACCACAGAGTGCTGAGTTTAAAAACACAAGATGTACTCCATTGCAGATTATTTGCTATGTCCTTTTATCGCACACTGTGGAGGTAATAATCTAGGTATGTCTATGCACAAAGTACCTTCATGGAAACCCCTAAAAAAACCTTGGATAGATCTTACACTGTGGGGGTTCCTTAGGCACTGTGTCTCACTGATGTCCATATTGAAGTTGGTCAGCTGGTAAATAAAACTCTTAAGAGCCAGGCATTCTGGGTGAGTTCTGCCCCCAGACTGCACTATGTGAGACATTGTTACCATTATAAAGGTAAGGAAATGCAGAGCGGTGTGGGCTGGAGAGATTGTGAGAGGGTTTCACCCTTTAATATCCATGAGCATTCAGTGTCTCAAGACTATTTCCCTGAATGCAGGAATTTAAGTGGTGGCAAAACTGACCATTAGAAGAGGCATTTTCAGCTCTGCCTTAGGTTCCTAATACAGAGGTGCCCTTAGTCAAAGGCCATCACAAGATACAACAATTGGAATGAAAACATTTACAATACTGAATCTGAGGTGTGAAATTCACTGAAGTTTTGTCTATATATTATAGTCATAAGTACCTGGTGTTAAACTGGCAGATCCCATCTACATCTGATCAGGGCAGTTCTGTTATGGCTGGTACTGGTCTTTGAGTTTCCTGAATATTTTTAATTATAAGCCATAAACTCTTGGTGTTTCTGTGTGTTTTGCAAAAACTTGTACTTACACAGTTGTGGTATTTATTTGAAAGATACCAAAGTCATGCCATACTTCTGAAGAAGCATTAGAAGCAATATCTTTTGTAGCTGCTTGAGGATATATATTTTTTTACCAAATAATCCAGTCCAATATTAAGGTCTGAATAGATCTGTAAGACTAGAATTACAGTCATTGTCATGGAGAAATTGATTAAAACATACATTCCTGAAGAGGAATATTGTCATTTAGGTTTTTTGAACCTTGCTACCTGGGAAAGCCGTGGTTATTAAGGTGCCCAGTATTTACCGTCTTGTAATATAGAGACTAAAATCCTAAATAATTTTAGAACATATATTTGACATTAATATCTTTCAATTCATGGTTTCATATTATACCTCTTTCTGATTCTATAAATAATGATGAATCCCTAAGATTTTTTTAATGTTCTCATTCCAACTTACTTTGTAAAACCATGTATTTCAGTAAAACAACTAGACAAACAAAGCAATCCCATCAGGTTATCAGAAGAATAAGCAAATTTTGCATCACAATCCTATAACCAAATAAATCAGATCAATAATGTTGCACCTGCATCAGTTCTGTGTTCTTAGCTAGGCAATATTCTATCTTAGCTATTGATGGAATGAGAAATACATAGACATATTGTGGGGTTTTTTTTTGTTTGCATAGGTCTACACCTAATCTTGAAAATGTGAAGGGCCTCACATTTGTACGTATTAAGATCACACATGCTGTTAAATAATGATGATGAACATAAAATAGAGCAGCTGATTTGGAATATTGACAGCTGAATCTTTTCTCAAACAATAAAATCCTTAATCAAAACATTCAGAGAGATGAAGAACCAGAATTCTAAGAGATGAGCTCCTAAGATACTGACAATGGGCTCTGCTTGCAAACAGCTGCAGAGGAGGAAATTTTGTTTCAGTATTAATGATTATAAACATGGCAAGAACTGCATATTAAAAAGGAGGTGGGGGGGGNAAATGACACCTAAACCACACCCCACTCCACTCGCTTCCACTGTGTTTAAACCATGGCTTTTATTCAGGCTTCAGGTGTCTAAGACCAAAACTGGAAGCCACTCCAGAAGACAGCTCTCCTCTGTGCCTTCTGTCCTGTGTGCCTCATTTCATATGAAAATTAGCAGATGTCCATGTTCCTGTGCCCAAATCTGCCTCAGACCAAATACCTATCTCCTGCTCGAGCTCCAACCTCTCTCCAGTGAAATGTCTGGTTTAACAGGGAGCTCTGAGCTCAGCAGAGCTACTGACAGAAACATACATCTCACCCAGCAGTTGTAGTGTCTTTAAATTGAAGAAAAAGCATTAGCCTTCTTTTAAGCATCCTCTGGTACCTAAAATGGGTTGCCCAAGAAGCTGAACAGTACAGTTCACTGTTGCCCTCAGGCTGGAGGCATTTAAATTCCCACTGTTATCTCTCAGGGGAGAGCCCTGACTTGGAGTTAACAGCTATTTGGGTCCAAGTAGGGCATTCTTTTAAAGCACTTTTGGCATCCAAAACAATTCTGCTTCTATCTTGTTGAATCTAGGTCACCGTGCAACAAGCAATGCAATATTTAAAAGGGGAACAACCAGCAGGGACGTCTTTGTGTTTAAAGCACCCAAGTGAAAGCAGCAAGTCCTTGCTGGGAAGCCCTGACAGCAGGACAGATTTCTGTGTTTTACATTAGACAGTTCTTGGAGTAAAATGGAAACTAGTTGTGATATCATGGTTTAGAATCCAGAGGTATGTGCTCCGCATTTCATACTGGAGAGCTCTAACCAGCACCAGCATTAGGAGATTTAGGTGCTTTTACAAATGTGTAGAAAGCCTAAAAATCTCTTATGGTTTTGGATTTCACTTTGGAACCACCTTTCTTAAGTACAGACTTTGCAATGCCTAAATTGTAGGCAGTGCAGACCTTTATTTGCCCTGGCCCCGTGCCTTCCTTGTGAGATGGTCATGGTTTTATTCCCAGCAGAAACCAGGTGTGTTTACATCTGTGTATTGAATTCCAAGTCAAAGAGGTTATGGGAGAACATATTCCCCAGATACTCTATTTCCTTTACAGAACCTCTCCCAACTTAATTCATTCATCCTTAAAAAGAGCGGATGAGGAAATGTATTGACGCAATATCAATTTCACCATTATTTACCACTGACATCATTATGTATATATATAGATAGTAGAATAAACATTAAAACAGTGGTTACCCAAGTTATTAAAAATGAGTCTATTCATAGTAAGAAATACATACTGTAGAACTGTGGGATGCTGAACTGCAGTGTGTAGGCACAGTTCCATCCTTTTTTCATTCCAACATTTTTAAGAATTGTATCTAAGGTTACTTGAAGGGTTATAAAACCAAAGAAATGTAATACTGATTCATTGTAAGAGCTGATGGAACATCTAGAATATTGATTAGGAAAAAGTGCTCGTTGTTTCCAAAGCTGCTCTTTTCTACCGATGAACCCTACTTTTACATTAAGCCATTTCAATGAACTGATTAAAGGCCACTAATGTGTGAGAGTGAGACCTGAGTGGTGTAAAGCACTGCAGCATCATTTTCCATCCTGCTGAAGCTGTCTCCCATGTACTTTATTTGTTACTGTTCAGCTCTAAAGTCTTGCTAACTCACTGCGTGTTTCCATCATAGCATAGCAACAGCCAAGTTGGGTCGGCCAGAGCATCCCAACCCTGTGCCCTGTCAGTCACAGCGGCCAGTGGAGGGTGCTTGAGGGAGGGCAGCAACAGGGACAGTGGCCTTTTTCAGCAGTCTACCAGGCTACAAATAGTTTGAAGGTTGAGGATTTTCTGATCAAGGATGTGTTTACATTTTTTTGTTGTCATTGTTCTGGGTGATGTTTCTTTTTTCTCTCCACTCATATGGTAAATCTTTCTGAAAGCATTAAACAGCCACCAGCTGCTGAAATACTCAGCTCAAACCTCCTACTTAGGCCAAGGCCTCTTAAAGGAAAGGTCTAACCCAGAAAGCTGTGTATGGGGTCGAGCAAGGGCTTGTGCAGAGCTAGCTCTTACACAGCACAGCAGAACACAAAACTGAAGCACCATTTAGACTGTCTGATTAAGCTGTTCTGGTTTCTGAGACTTGCTTGATATGATAAGTGATATTCATGATTCAGAGAACAGTTGAAACATGGAAGTAAACCGAGTGCTATTATCTCAGTGGTAGTAGGTGTGTCTTCTGCTTGTTTCTCTGAAGATCCTGTGGAGAAGCGCTGCTGAAATGCCAAAGGTTAGAGCACATTGTTCCTAAGCACATGAAAGAGACAGTAGGAGATCAGTGAGTGTGTAGCAAAGTGTATTCTTTCTATCACTTTGGGGTTACAAACCTTGTGATACTGAAATCTTTTGACAGGCCCAGTCCAGTAAATTTTGCCTTTTTAGGAGTTGGAATTTATGCAGTGTAAACCATGCACCTTTCTTGCTTGCATTCCTCAAATATACCAGCTGTAGTTTAGGGTCTGTGGACAGGAAAGAGGGATTCATTCTGCCTTTCATTTCCTTTTGAGAATGTATAAACTGGGCCTCTGTAGTTAGTGCAAAAATTTGAATGGTTTCTAATAAAAAGTGACATAATGTTATTATGTGTATAAAACATTCCCATAATGGTGACTCTCCAGACTTTTCAGCATGTCATCAGGATTGTCACCTGCCATTGAACACTTTGCTTTACCTGATTTGTGTAAGTAGTTTCAATGTAGTCAGGAGATACTGTGACCTGTTAGACCAGGGATTTAAAGATCAGGACTTGACCCTTTGGAGCCCCAAACCCATAGAACAATCTGTGAAAAACAGCTCTTCCCTTTAAGTTCATTGAAGATTGAATAAATGGTTGCTTAGCCTGAAATCTCTCCTGAAAGAAAAAGAGTTTTAGTTCTACATACTGTAATTACTTACCTATGAACTTTTACTGTCCATGACAGAGAGCTTGAGAATCTTAAAACCCAGCAGAAAGAAAATCCCCTGCCAAACATCAGCGAAGTGGAAGACACCTGGAAGTGCTTCCCCAGGCCCTTCACCCTGCCCCAGTGTGTTCTAGGAGCCCAGGGAGATACGACGTATGATTTCTCTGTTGATGAGGGTGGCTGACTATTGTATGACAGATGACAGAATAATAAATGAGGACAGGCAAATACCCTGAAAGAAAACTAAATCTGAATTCTTTGCATTTTATGAAGAAGTTCCTACTTCATCATCTGATGCTGAATTTGCTGAATTTTGACTTATTGTCAGAGGTGGAATGACACCACTTAAATAAGGTGATTTGTGACAGAAAACTCAAAATGGTCATGTGTTTGCTTTGTTGTTTTTTTCAGACAGATGAATAGGATTTTTTATCATTTACATTTAATCACGTGTGGCTGTCTATTACATTATTGCAAACATATGTGGGACTCAGTTTTGAGAAAGAGATATTTCTCAGTACCAGAGGGTAGAGGGAATTTTGTCAGCTTAAGCATCATGACAGATCTCTGAAAGCATGACATTTCTATTAAGCAAGAACTATGTCTAAGTCATTTTTTTTTCCAAGTACTTTATTACAAAGATGAATATAGCCTAGGCACAATGGTGTAACTCTTAAGCATCCCCACTCCCACCTATCCATCTGATTTTTCTCATATCTCTTTTTGAGTCTCTCCTCCCATATGTACTCCACAGCCAGTCTTGGTATAAGTTGCTCACTTGCAGCTACTGCAACACTCAGGGAATTGCTCACAAATGCAGACTTGCTCACAGAGGAGCTGCTTAATCACATTAGGAGGATTTTCAGTGTTGGGTTTTAGGTACCTCAGGAAATAGACTGGGATCTAATTTTTCACATACCTATGTAATTCCATAAATTGAATAAAATTTTTGCTTTCTTGTACTAGATGGTGATAAGAAATTACCCTGTCATTCTGCTTAGAAAATGCCGTGGAGTCTTCAGTTATATCATATATTTTTATTAGATAAATTGTATCTATGTGCACCTTCATTAGCAAGATTTTTGAAATACCCCAGTTCCCTTTTATTAAACTAAATCCTTGTTGCTGCTATGTAAGTTATGCTTACGGCAGTGCCAATTTGTTCAAACATACTTTAGGAACTTCGGGTGTCACCCCACTTCCCCTGACAGCACAGAGAATAAAATCACAATCTGAAACTGTGGGAAGAAAAAAAATAATAGTAATAATGACAACCACCAACAAACAAAGCCGCCCAGTTGCTATGATGACATTTGAGACATGAGGATCCCTTGGGGGATAGTGAGAAACAGAAGGGTTAAGCAGGAAAACTGAAATAGACTCTGCAGTCTCTATTTTCTGCCTGACTCCAGAGGCACTGCAGGCAGCTGTTGCGGATTGAGGCAGACTTGTAATTTGCCTCTTGGGTCTAGCAAGGAATTAAGGAGCAGTAACCAGTCTCCTATGGGGTATCCAGTCTCTATAACTAGCATAAGCATAATATGAAGGCCAGATCCTCAAAGATGCATAACCATGATGGGACAGGCATGCTGAAATAGCCTTAAGTTGAGGTCCATACTATGTGCTTTTAAGTATTTAAAAAAAAAAATTCAGCATGTACAATATTGACTAGAAGTTCACTGTTCCAGTGCTGGTGAAGAGTGATCATAGAGCCTGATGCAAAGAAAGTTTTCCAAATAAAGCCTAAACATGCTGGCAGTGTCCTCTGCAGAGCTATGCTTGAGCCTTTGTGTTTCCTGTTCACTGGCAATGTCTGAGCTGGTGCTCTGTGAGAAGAGAATACTGATGTGTGCCCCGGGGTGCTGGAGCTTGGTTCTTGGTTCTTCCCCCAGGTTACTTGATTTCTGACACTTGAGTAAGAACTTTGGCACAGCTGCTGGGAACACATTGCCCATTCAGGGCAAAATGACTAGAAGAAAATAGACAATAATCAGCAGTCTGGTTATTTCTCAAAGATGTGTTGAAACGTGGCTGTTTAAATTTCCCAATGATGTGTAATACAGTTGAGAAGCTCTGCAGAACTGAGAGCAATTTTTTCATTATTGCTGGAAGTGATAAATTACAGTAATATATACAAACTTGATTGCTTTGGGTTTAACTTTCAATAATACAAATATTATACACTACAGGTAATAGGAAATACGCATCTTATTTTATAACTATTTGGTCAATATATATAACTAGCATCTTTCTACTGCAATAATTATTTCTTGAAAAGTGCAGTTTGTTGTTTTAGGTTTTGTGTTTGCCTATTTTTATTCTTTTTAATATATAGATTTATATATAAATGTTGCCTTAAGCTTTGAGTGGGAGAATCTGAGGCCTGTAATAGGCCTGGAACAGGATCAGTTTTGGCTCTGTCATTTTGCTGCTGATAAGGTGACTTTTTCAGTTGACTCTGACAGCTCCTTATGTGTAAGCATCCGCTTCTCACTTCTACCAGGAGCAGATTCTCGTACAGCTTTGATTTTTCTGCTTGTGAAGCATATTTTCTCGTAGTACACCAGGAGCAGACATGCTGAAAATTGCCTTTTCCAACTGGACACAGCCATATAAATAATTGGCATTGTGCATGGCAATTATCACTTCAAACTCCTTGAAAAGTCTCACTTCGCAGGAGTTTGAAAAGCAAAGGTCTGCCATTCTCTTAATGTGCTCTTTATTTAACTGCAAGAAATCCATCTGCCTTATGGATTTTTTTCTGAATTTCAGCAGTATCTTAAAGACAAAGTTAGAGTGGGATTTTGTGTGTGTGCTTGTGGTTTGTTTTGTTCTGGTTTTTTTAAAAGAAAAGAGCAGGAAAGAAAGCAGGAACACTCACAATTTTACATCTCTTCTTATTTGATGAAATGTAAGAAACATTGCATTTTTGTTTTCATTCCTTTAAATTAGTTTCACTCTTCATGATTTACAGGGAGCTTATTTCAGGGAGATCATCACTGGAAACTACATATCAAAATTAATAACATTTTTTCTTGAATAATTTAACCCAGTAAATGCTCATAGTTTGTAATCTTTGTATGAACAGCCTTCCAGGTTTCTGTGTGGTCACAGAGGATGGGAAGGAAAGGGGCAGAAGAGCAGTTTGCAATTGACACCTGTGTTTCCTCAGTATTCTTCCATTTTTTCCTTAAGAAGTAGGTCTCATGTAATACTAGAAGGGGCTATGCTGTTTTCAAGGCTTTCCTCTGAGCAAGAAATTCTTCACTTACTTGTGCTCTTGGCTGAAAGGATTGCTGAACACCTTGCAACAACGGTTTCAACTGTTACCCCAATGAATTCTGGGGTAAATGTGTCAGTTTAATCACTCTCAAAACAGGTGTTCTGAAAACATGAGTATTTAATGACCTATCCTGACTAACATTTTAGGTTCAGGTTTTTCTAGTCTAGCATATTGTCTGTGTAGATTCCTTTTCTGCTCTTTGTTACTTGCTGGTGATTCATTAAGTAATGTGATCAACATGAAGCATTCTGAAAAAAAAAAAAGCTCAGTTGCAAACATTCGTTTATTAATCTCCTCTCATGCTTAGAAAAATCCTTTATCCTTTTTAGATGAGTTGAAAAAGTCTAATTCAAGGGACTTAACATATGCAGATTTGGTTAAAGAGCATGTTCCTTTCTCCTGTGATGAATATTGAGCTTGAGTAAAATCCAAGCTAATCTTTACCCCGTGTTCCCTCTTATCACATAACAGACAAATGTTTCCTGCAGCTACTGTGTCATAGCAGAGCATCTGCCTCTGTATGAACCAACTGCCAGATAGCCTTAGCAAGCAGTCAATTTATGCAGTTGACAGGTTTATTACTTTATCAGATATTTGCTCAAGGACAATTTTATTATATGCAAATCATTGACATAAATTGGGGAAGAATGAATTTATTAAGGGGTCTAAATTAATCTTTCACCATTTGTATGTGCATTTTTATTATGTAATGTATTTACTTCTAGAATATTCATTTGTCTGAGAGCTGTGCTGTAACTACAGGATTTGTCAGGGTTGGGTTAATGCTGATTTGTGTTTTGTATTTTTTAACAGGCTCTACCTTAATGCTGGTCAGAGTTCGGAGAACATGGGCTATAGAGAGCTTTGGCTTGAGATAGGGAGTTAAAAATTCATACACATGATTTTACTGGACTTGAATTTTTAAAGGGTAAGATGGAAAAAATTCAGATCCCTACTCAGGGAAGCAAAAGACAGTCACCTGCTCTGCAGAATTGATTCAGACCCTGGTCTGTTTAACTGACGGGGCAACTATTTTTTATTTATCAGTAGAGAAATCCTAACCAAGAGATATGGAAAAAAACCCCAAACACACCCCCCTCCAAAAAAACCAACCAAACAAAAAAACCCAAACAAACCAAAACCACCCAAACTAAAACAATACAAACTCCCTCCCACAAAAAAACAAAAACAAAAACAAAACAAAAAAACAACCCAAAGAAAAACAAACAAAAAACCCAACAACAACAACAACAAAACGCCACAACAACCACAACCAGGAAAGGAAGAACTCTACGACACCTAAAAAATTAAATTAGAATAAACATTTACAGGAGGATTTGGGCTTTGGGGGGGTCTATTTTATTTTGCTTCGTTTTTAATCTCATATTCTGGCTTTCTTCTTCCCCTTTTTGGGTGCACTTTATGTAGCCGTTCCAGTTGTCAGGTCAGGCATAGGTCACAGATAACCATGGCAAATACATTTGTGTTGCCTTCGTCAGTGATGACATCAGGATCTGGACACTTTTCTGCAGTAGAGGAGTGAATATGTCTAGTGCATTTTTTGTTTATTGTTTTTTAATTAAGAAAAAAAAAACTTATGCTGACTCAGGAAAAATGGCATGTCTAACACCTTACAATTTTGAGGTGGGAGAAGTCTGCCTTTTTCTCAGATCTATTTAGTGTTAGATGAAGTTTATGTTTTGAGAAACCTGTGTTCAAGTTTGGCTGAGCATGTTATTTGCTACATTTGTGCTTCAGCCTTCATCAAAAAACTGGGAGTAAAAGTAAGGTTTTGTAGGGATGACTACACTGAAAGCTGTTATATGATCAGGTTTCATGTTCATTGGGGCATAAAATTCTTAGATGTAAGCTTGTGAGACCAAGAAAACATAATAAGGAATCCAATTTACCTGAACTTTGAGTTATAGGTCCATAATGACTTATATAGAACCAAAATGACTTTTGTATCTTCTCTGTTTGAGAAACTTCTACTCCCTGTCCTCTTCAACTCACACTTAGTAGAGCATTCAGTCATGTCAGAGGGTGCTGAGAAGATATTCGATTATTCTAGTCTGAAATAACCAAGGTTTGCTGCCCTTCCTGTATATTAGAAGACACTCAATAGTTTCCTCAACCTATTGAGGCAGTTGGTTGAAAAAATATTAATTTTCTTGGAGCAAGACAATTACTTACAATGCATAATTGGGTATGTAGGAAAGGGGAGTGAATCAAGAATTCTCTGAAGTTTTGTGTTTGGAGAAATCTGGGGAGGAAAAGGGAAAATAACTTGGAAAAATTATTGTCAAATTAGCTTTACTATGATTTTTCATTTGTAGGTGTACGAAAAGGTTTTCATTTTAGAAATTAGCAATACTGCAGTTTCTGAATTATAGCAAATTCTGTTCTTTATAATTTTTTTAACTTATTTGGAGCAGTCTATTGCAAGTTCTGTTTTGAAGTTTTGGATAAAAAAATCATAGTATGCAAAACTGTAATCTGAGTCAGATAACTTGTCAACATCTTGTGCCAAAACCATTTCATTCATTTTGGAGTTGTCAAAGTGAGGTTTTAAAGAGTTTTCACAGATTTTAAGGGATTTTTTTTCTTCCCTGATGGATTATTCTGTTTGTATTGTTCTCTCAGTCATCATTCATGATTCCTTATTATCTCAAGAACTTTACTCAAATAACACATATGGGGAGAAAATAATTATTAGAGATCTTTCTTACCTTGATCTTACCTTACCTTTCTTACAGGTAATTTATAATAATTACAATAATTATGCTTCACAATACTCCATTTTTTAAAACAATGGAAGGGATGCTGGATTTCTCTGTGTTAGATGGACCTCAGAAAGTTTTTCTAGGTTGTGGAAGATCTCCATAGGAATTACTGCATTTGAACTACGGAGTGCTCGAGGCTTCTATGTCCATCTTTGAGAAAAAGAATTGTTTCATGCATTTGATATTCTGCTTTTAAACAGAGATATAAATATGAAATAAAAAATAGGTGTATGCTATATTGAATGTGTCCAGAGCTCTCTGAAAATTGAAAGTTTGAAAGCTATGCTTAAATCCTTCTCTAGTGTTGCCCTGTCTCTGGGTATTGTTAACACAATTCCTGAATGGGTGAGTTACTGGCACTCCAATAAACAATTATTGATAGTGTCATGAATTCATGCCCTATTTAGTAGAAATAAAAACATTCAAGGGAAATTCAATTAAATATATGGTAACATTCAATGACATATAACTCACAGATTTGGTATGCTATTTGAGAATGGGACTGCAGAGATTAAAGAAACACATTTTATGGGGCACATTGCGTGCCATACCACAGATAAACTTATGTTCCTCTTGGAAACAGAACAATAAACTCTGTGGAGGTGTATCATATTGATAGAAAAGTCCTGGCTTGATTGTAACCTTAAAAATGGGTGGATATCACATATTAGGTATGTGATATAAGGGACCTGGATTCACTCTGCTTCTCTGCTTTGAGGCTGGGTTCACAATAACTCTTGAGGGCTCTGCTTTCATGCTTCTGTTAATGGAGAGCACTGTTGAAAACATCATCAGGAAACACAGCAAGGGCACTTTCATGAGCTAATTTTTTCCTATCTGGCTCCTGAAGAGACCCTTCAGGGTTCTTGCTTCTTGAATTTTCCCTTTATACCCAAACACATAAATGAAATAATCCTTATATGCATCCAACACCAGTGTCGCTGTAAAGATGAGAGATTAGCTTTAGGTTTAATGTATGATTTGTGGGTTGATACTGGTGAAGGATTATATGAAGGTGTAGAAAGATTTGTGATTCTATTTTCTACTTGTAAACTCTTTGCTTCATTCCAGCCACGTATAAATTTTACCTTTGGACGTGTGTGCTTTTAGAGTGTCAGGGAGATCCTTCTAAAGCAGAAATATCTGAGCTACCTCTCAAGGTTTTTAAATAGCTTTTGTTTAGCAAGGTAAAGCACTGAAAGAAGCACTCTGTGAACTGTATCCTCTGCTAATGTAAATCAGAAAAGTCAGAAGACTCACATTTCTCACCTCAATACAAGTACTATCCTTGGTGATCAATATGTTATAAACCTCAGATGTTCATTGAAATTCTTTTTCCATGCCAAATCTTGATGTCATGTTGTTTTGCCAGTAAACATAAAGTGAAATTTATCCTATATAGGGCTTTTCAACTTTATGTAAGAAACAAATTCTCTGTATTACCTCTGGCTATAAAATAAATATTGTGTACATGTACACAAGATATGGAGAGTTCTATTAGAAAAGTGTCTATCTAAATATCAATACTTATGCTTTTTTAACACTTATAATTCTATGCAAAGTTCTCTGGTTTTGAAGGAGAAAGATCACATGGCCTTCCCTTCCCCAAAACTTCATGATTCCCAACTCAATGCAATCATTCAGTCACATGAAGGTTTTTAGAAGTGCCTGATTTTCTCATACTAATTCTATGTGTCAATTAACAGATTCAGATTCATCAGAGTAAATCTCACAAATCTATGAGTGATAGATTCCTGCTGGTGGTTTATGACAGAATAGCATTACATTTTCAAAAATTCTTTCTGATATTATACTGCCATCCTTTAATGACAACAGGAAATCATCAATAAGGTCACTTTAAAAAATCCTAATTTTAATAGAGAGAAAGAAGTGGGGCTAAACAGGGGAAGGCAGATGGTAAGTTGATAGAGCTATTCAGTCTAAAGTCTCTTAAAAGTACTGTTTTTCAAGCCATGAAGGGTGAGGTTACAAACCATTTTAATTTCAGCTTGAGAAATCTTGATGCTCTAGCATTTCCCGTACAAAGCAAACAAACAATACCAAAAAATTCAAATCCAGATGTGTAATAATCTCTCTTCTGCCTTCTTTCCTTACCGTCCTTCTTGGTCTGAAAGACAGTAGTTACTGCCTCTGATGTAAAAATAATAGTATGACAGTATAGTAACATAGTATTGTCCTTAAGTGAAGATGTTATAAATTGATAATTCAAGATTATGTTATATATGTGTACATTTGTATATATATGTTTATGTGAAGATCATTTAGAAGCAATTTGCTTCCCTTTTAATATAGTTTTCCACTACCCCTGAAGTCACACGATGTCATTTTCTTTTTTGGTTCAGTACATTTTATACATAGAAGCACTGAGGTACTCTAAACCTGTGCTGAAATTGAAGGGAGAGATAGAAAGACAAGTTCTCTTCCTTCCTCAAATATTTTAGATAGGAAATTCTTACAGGCAAAACAGAATAATAGAAGAACATGGTTAGGTGTACCAGGAGATTGAAAGTGAGGAAATATAAATCTGGCATCAGCACTGTGTTGGGAGGAAAAATCAATTAACCTGTACAAGTTAAGAAGCGGTGAAAGGATTGAAGGGGTTTTAGGTTCAAGGTTGCTTGTCTTATTCCCACTATTGAGTACTTCTAGTGGGTGTCAGGGAAAAACAAACAAACAAAC
>WEKY01058593.1:0-48471 GCA_013390045.1 Picathartes gymnocephalus | reverse complement strand
GGAGAGGAGAGGAGAGAAGAGGATAAAAAATTTGGACAAACAGCTGCAATAAGTCATCAAGGTGAAGAGCTGAAAGAGGGATTTAAGAAGAGAGCAGGCAAGTCTGTGGAAGAGAAATACCTTGGGCATTACTAATACATAGAAAGCACATTTGATTGAGGAAATCCCTGAAGATAGTTGAAGGCCAGGAGCACTCTCAGGAAATGCATGCTTGACATGCTCAAAGACTTCCTCAGGCACTCACATCTGGCCACTGCTGGAAGCAGGACGCAGCACTAAGCAGATGCTTGGTCTGGCACTAGAGAGATACTTGACACCTGGCTAAACAGATGTGGTGGGCAGCCTACACACCTGAGGAATTGGATGCTTAATTCACATCTCTCTGTCAGCTCCAGCTGAGAAAGTCTGATGAAGACACGATTCATTTGGGTAGTAATGGTGTGGGGCTAGACTGTGGGATGAAGAAGGGGAAGGTGGTAACGGACCTTGAGCACTATCTGTTACATAAACACTCATTGCCTAGTCAAGCAATGATTTTTAAGGGGCTTTGAAGAACACGGAGCGAGTTCACTGTGAGAAGTGCTGCCAGTGTGTGAGGAATATACGGTGATGACAAGTCTGTTTTCTACATCTCCTCCCAAGAATAGAAGTGTCCCTGTGATCAAGTAGCATTTGCTAATATATGCTTCCAAAGAAGCACTTTTCTAGTCCTTAGAACCTCTCCTAACAGTTTTACAAAAGTAACATCGCCTCCACTATTTAAGGTCAAAAAAACTAGTTAGTTTTTTTTTAACAAAGGCTGTTGGAGCAAGTGGGATAAGTGTCAGCATCTAGATTTGATCTGCATCATTAATACTGACTTCTAAAGAAGGCAGTTCACACAGGGCAGGTGACAATCAAATATATTGTTTAGGCGGGCACAAGAAGAATAACCATCCACCTTCCTTGCATCCTGAAGCTCTCCAGAGCGTCCAAACGATAACACTTTCATGTCACTAGATCAGCCAGCTGGAACAGTCCTGGGACCGCTTCTTTCAGCAGTTAGTATGGCTTGTACACAATCTCCCTGTAGGGGAATCACAAGGTCTTTTTCTAGACGTGCTAAGAGAACTAAAGCATCACCTCTCAGAAATCCTGCTGTGACTCGGGTAGATTTACATACACTATTGGCCCCTGCTGGATAAATTTAGGCTACTGAAATGTATGTGGTTGGCCACACATAATAAACAAAATATGTTTTCCTATGGCATGGTGGAATAGAGTTTTAAGAGTACCAGGAGTACATTGAGCCCTTGATATCATATTTAACTTTTGTCTGGCACTGGCAAAACTTTAATCTTAATTATCACAGATGTGAGGGCAGACGAGGAGAGGTGAAAGGTTTGGTAGGAACTGCAGGTTCATCTCAGTATGTGTCCAAGTCATGGTGATTTATTTTTTGAAAAACATTTGGGATTTGCACAGACAAACTTTGAGTGATCTGCATCTTGCACTGCACTACTGAAAGCCAGGTACCATGTTGAGACATAAGCTGGACAAAGCCCATGCCTCAAGCACCGGTCCTGGGAGCAGTTTGCCAAGTCAGCCCCATGTCCAGCCTTTCCAAGGTATACGAGTTCACTGGTCTTTGCAAAACTGCTGCACTAAGCCATTAGTGATGTCTGTCTTAACTGAGAGACCTGGAAGCTCGGCACAAATCACAAATCACAATTTGTGTTGTGATTTGTATAGGAGAACTGTATGTATCCTCCCATGCCAGCTTCTACAGACCCTGTATATGTGTCTTTGCCTAGGAATTGTACCCAGAGCTGAACCAACAAGGACTGGCATAGTAAAGGATGTGTGTACTCAGCACCAGTCCTGAAAACTCCCTTCTACTGCAGACATGAGATCTTCCCTCACATTGCATGCTGAGGGTTTGAAAACTTCCTCTCTCCATATCTCATTTTTCTTCATTAAATGTCCAAAGCAAGGTGCAACACTGACTCTTTCTTCCCCATGGAGATGGGGTATGGTGATGTGGAAGCCCACGGGAAGAGAGCTGTACAATTTAGACCCTCTCACTCGCATCAGAGAATGGGCTAGCACAGTCTCGTTGTTCCTGGGAGGACCAACCCTGCTGGTGGCAAGAGCCCTTCAGGCAGAGGCTGTGGGCAAGTTCTTTCTGCAACAGTATTAATGGTGAACCTTACCCATAGGAATCCCAGCTTATTTGCTGGATGTCAGCTCCTGGGCCTCCTTCACTAAGAATTCACTAATCTATAGGGTAGCTTTTTCCAGTCAGAAACCCTAACAGCTAGAGATAAATTAGAGCCGGAATTGGAGCCGGACCAAGAACATTTGAGTAATCCATCCAGCCTAAGCAAGATCCCCCAAGACAGGAAATCTCAGCAAGAGCCTAGAAAGAGATTATGAAAGAAAATAAGCCCAGGAACCACAGTTGTGATGGTGGGATGGACCAGCAGAAATGAGAAAACATCAGAGGCTGCAAAGCCCACTACCTCTACAGGCTGCTATAAGTGCAGGTCAAAGTATAAAGCAACTTCAGCTGTGAATAGAACTTCTTTTAGAAAGAGAAAAATGGCATCCTTCAGGACTTATGGTTTATTTCTTGTGGCTCTATCCTACAGCATCTTCTGCTGTTGCCTGTCCCTGAGTACCTGGGAGAGGAAAGCTAATGAACCCCATGCATGAAAGTGCAAGCTCAGATTGAGCTGCAGCCTGTGGGTTGCATTTCTCCATTACCACAGAGTATGCTAATACCAATCCTGTCCTCAGAAGGAAATATACAGGAAAAAAGTACCTGCCATGGGCTAGAGCTGCATCCTGGTGCTGGAGACCCCGTGGACCCTTGCAGTGGTGTTTCTCACAGGCTAAAACCACATTACAGGTGCCTGACCAGCGTGGCAGGGACATTTGCCAGGTAGCAGTGCTGGGACTTTGCAGGCTGTTCCTCGGCTCAGGCCTGCTTTGCCTTTTGTGCAACAATTATGTTCCTGAGGTCAGAACTTTTGTCTTTATCATGTAACTCCACTGTCATGACTGCCCTGACTCTTAGTTCGGGTTCTTTCCACATTGAGAGGGGCATATTGCTGAGGACGAGGGGTGGCCAATACACTTTCACCTCCCCCAAAGGCATCGCTGGCTAACAGCATGCAGCACACTTTCCATCACAAAACCCACAAAAAGCTGGAGCAGCGTTTCTCTTGCTTGCACACAGACACATCACAGCCTAATGCAGTGGCTACACAGAAGTAAATTTCTAGCAAAAATGCCTTTAACTGTCCTTACTGGAGCACTGCCTTGAGGTTTGGTGAGGCTTGGGCATATAGGAAGGTGGATAAGCATAGAAAGCAAGAGAAATCTGAGCACAGACAAAGGGCACTTGTATCAGAAGTAAGTGGGAGAGAATCAGGACTGCCAAGCTTTTAAGAGGAATTGGAATTTAATGAAGTGATTGAACAAAGAAATTGAAAGCCTCCTTTGCCTCCTGTAAGGGTCGAATGGATCTGAGCAATACTCCGCTTGGCTGCATTACAAGGTTGTTATTTAATTTTAAAGAACTTGGAAGCTTTCAATGTACTTCATAATTCTATTGACATTTATGATTTGAGATACTTAATCTTGAAAACACAAACACAACGCTGATCTGTCTCTCACCCAAGAGAATCAGGAATCAGTGTCTGCAGCTTTTAAACCCAGCCGATCTAGGACCTGCTTGCCATGAGCCAGCCTTTACCTCGCTCTGATGCTGATTCCAGGCAGGAACCTTGTTCTTTGCAGAGCTGAATTTTTCAATCCTGAATAATTTTTTAACTTAAAAACTTCATTGTTCCATATATACCTTGCAAGGCTTGGACTCAGGTCTTGCTCCTGGGGAAAGCCCCTGCCCTTTCCCTGCTATGTTTGGGGTAGGACCCTTCCACTTATAGCCCTGGCTGGGATGAGTGGAGACATGGCCACATCATCTATACATCAGCAGAAAAGCTGGTACAGCTTACCCTTTTCAGACCCCTGACTGCATGGACAAACCAAGGACTTGACATCCCAGGCTCATCCTTGGGTATCCCAGGGCATCTGCAAAGCTACAGCTGAGCCTGTGTGTGTGTTGGGATATGTGCACATAAACACACACTTGTACAGCTGACACTGGCTGGTTACTTCTGGCTCATTCTCTCTCTCGTGGCAAAGGATCCCACAGAAACCGTGAGAAATATTAAGTCTTATATTAGAACCAATATCCAATTCATATATTTCAAAGCTCAAATCTCTTCACATGTGAGGGCAGATGTTGCCAGTAATCGTGTATTAAAATGGAAGAATATATGTGTCAAGCCTGAAATTAATTAGGATCTGATTCTGCTCTTATTAACAGGCATGAAATTCCCATTGACTAAACAGGACATTGTACCCTTACAGCAGACTTTAGTCCGTAATTTTCACACTATGGAATTGGCACTGACGTTTCAAAGGCGTTACAGTAGCAGAAAGCTTGACCCCTTGTCTTTGCTACCAAATGTATTTTCAGAGTATGACCAATTTGTAAAACCTAACATTACACTCCTTCGTTAGTGAATGAAGAGCCCTTTGAAGATCAAAAATGCTATTATTATTTCCATATTTTTGCCAAACCAAAGCTCCCATGCTGAAGCCATCTGTGTCAAATGCAAAGCATTACCTCTAATACCTTCTTTCTGAGCAGACTGTTCCCATGTGCTCCTGTTGTTCTGTTTCCATGTCTGGTTTCAAGATCATTTTGTGAAGATGTAGTCAACAAAGCGGCACTACTTCAGGGACAATGGGAGGTGTGGCTGGACAGGATGGCAACGCAAGCTCTGATTTGGATTACACGATCACATAAGGAAGCAGTAACCCAGCAGCCATCTCAGGTGTCAGCAGAGATGGAGGATGTGCTGGAGATGAAGCAGTGGATCACCGCTGGTCTAGGACGGGCAGGCTCGAGGCAAGGAGGGTTGAGGGGGACCAGGGAGCAACCAAAGATGAGAGAAAAAGGGGCAGCAAGAAAAAACTTTTCTTGACAGCCTCACGCTCAGCACTGCGCCTGGCTGGTGGCGTGTTACACTGTGAGTGGAGCATGGGAAAGCAGATGAATTGCAGATTTGGACCCAGTGGAAACCTCAAGAGCCTCATGCTTTGCAAAGGAAGACAAGACTCCCTTTTGTGGGCTGCTTTGGTGAAAATCCTCCCCTCTGAACTCCCACAGCCACCCTGCATGCCTGTACAGTCAAAGGGCCGTAGCCAGAGGGGGGCTGGAAATAATCTAGAGAACAGCAAAATCCACAGGAATTTTTCCATTGATTTTAGTGCATTTTTGATCAGACCCTGGGTGAAGCAGAACTTGCATGTTTGATACCAAACTACTCTGTCACCAGAAAGAAAGAGGAGGGTTGGATAGAAAAATGGGAAGTATAGGCGATGAAACTGTCTCTCTTTTTTTTTTTTTTCTTTTCTGTAAAGCTTCTGCTGTTTCGCAAACTAGCGGGTGCAGAGGAAAAGGGAGACGAAAAGGGCCAAATGACTATGTGGAGGAAGAATCTGCAGTGCTGAGATGAGGAAAGCCTGCCCTTTGTGAGATAGTATTTCTGATCTGCAGGCGTACAAAGCCTTCATAATTGCTGGAGTCATTATTTGCGGTAGATGGCAGAGAGACATGACAGGTACTGCATGACACATAATAAGCTGGAATGAGCAGTGATGTTAATCCAATGCCATCAAAGATCGGGCTCATCACAGGAACCCATTTAGAGTCCACAACAGCAGCCCTGATATTGCTAAGGAATATGTTTCATCTGAGTACAGACCTCACTTCAGTCCACGGCTGTACATTTGCTATCTCCTCCTCTGCTCCCAAATGCTGTAGCTACAGTTTATCCACCCCAGTTTATCCCATCCACGGATCTGTCCCACTGTTCATTAGAGCCTGGATTCCTGCATTTTATTTCACTACCTAAACTATCTCCCACAATGAGGAGGCTGCTAACAACCTTACATAGCATATGAAAAAATTGACTTATCTTCCAGCCCAGCTTCTGAGGCTGCAGGTGCTGAGCTGCTCTGGTGCACTTAGGGGCTGTAAGCTGAGTTTCAGTTCTCAAATATTTTCTATTTATCATGATTCCCAGATGGAGCATCAGTGAACATTCCACAATACCTTCTCACTTCCACAACATGCCAGGTAAGGAGAATATATCCAGACTGAAGGCAAGGCTGAAGCTAGGGATATTTTTTCCTCTAGCAGACTCTTGACAGCTTTCAGCACAGGAATGACAGCTAGGGATTTATGGCTAGGTTGCTGAGTCCAAGCTGCCAGACACCTTACTCAGGTTGCTTTTGTAGGGTTGGGAGACACAGGAAACAGCTGCCAAAACAGCATGGGAGGATGTATTTAGCCAGAGCTTTGTGAAACATATTCCTGAATGTTTATTAAATTCAAATTTGACTGTACAATTTATCGCCACTAAGCCTGATACAAGAGTTCCTGCAGATAGACATAGGCAAGAACTGGAGCTGAGCTGCATTTGACTTCAGTGGTTATTGTGCCCAATTTTGTGTTGAGCATTTAACCTGTTCTTTATTTTTAGCTCCTGAGGTTTGCACGGTCATCTCCCTGAACTTTGCTCCTTTGATAGTAACCAGAGTGCTCCATGCAAACAAAACAAGAGAATAAAGCAGCTACAACTTTTAACTACTGCTGAAGGGGAAGCTGTGAGACACAGGAAAAGACAGATGTGAATTTTTACCAAAGAACTTAATTAGCTGATTGCTTATTTAGAAACTATAACAGCATGACCTAATAGCCCCGGCATTCAGAGATTCAGTGGCAGAGGCCTGGTTTGGATATACAAATATACCACAGTTCAACCAGGGTTCAACTCTGCCTTGTAAACTTGATTAATTTCTACAGGAGACTCTCCATACAGCCTGTATAACCAAGGACAGAGGGGGATATAACTGGAGGGGAACTGAAACCACAGAGAAAACAGCCATAAGGGACTGCTGTTTGTACTGGGGAAGCACCAGCCATGCCCTGATCTTCAGATACCAGTTCCCTCCTTCTGCTGCAAACTGCAACTCCATCTCCTTAACTATGATTAATGCATTCACACTTCTGAAAACCTGCAGCACGCTGAGTGTCAAATGAATTTTCAGGAGATTTACAACAACAACGCTTTGTGTTAAAAATAAAGTCTTGGTCCCTATGATGCTTAACCTTCTGCGCAGTTAAAAAGGAAACCCTTGTGTTCCCAGACTGGATCTGAAGACATTAGCTTGTAACTACGCTAAGCTGGTAATGATTTATAAAGGTTTACATAAATCTTTATAAGATTATAGATTACTGGCAGGGTCCACCTATCTGATCAGCAATATCCACAGCTGCCTGAGAGTTTGTGCCCAGCTACCAGCAGCAATGCTGTCTTGGCAGCACTAGATGGTAACGTGCCATGGCCTGTGGTCAGAGCACTGTGGCAACTCAAGAGCTCTCTAAGAATCTTGTGGATTATTAGCTCCACTTGCACCCAGTCTAAACTAGCTTCCAAAGTATTCTCCAGCAGCAGTGGAGGGAGAGCATGACACCATATGTTTATGTTGGAGCCACACTACACTACCATACAAGAAGGGACTTGATCCTTTATTGCTCCAGATCAGTTATTTTACTTAAAAATTTAAATTCCTTTTGCAGGGAAAAGTTAGGAATTTTTTTTTCAACAGGCTTAATCTGTATCATTTTTGCAGCAACATACAAAGATTTCTTTCAAATGTTCTCTAGAATGCTTTCCATCCCTGAATTGCTGAAATAAACACTCCACCTTAAACGATTCTGGATTACTTGAGCTCAGAGGGGCTGAGCATTTATTCAGCGGTAGCAGTGCCATTGGCACTGCAATTAGAAGTTGTCTTCAGTCTGTTAGATCATCAGAACAATGATATTCTGCACAATTTCTGATAAAGGTCCACAAAGTGCCCGAGTTTCCAGGAAATTATTTGCTTTATTATAAATATTTCCTTAGGTCAGTAGTCAAGACGTACAGAATGGCTTTCCAGGAGCAGTGTGTGCATTTAAATCTGTAAGGAGATTTAGAATCCCTCTTCCAATCAGCAATGTCTTGCTGCCTGACCTCTACCATGCCTGTAAATCCCTCGTGTCTCCCCAGAACTCACGTGTTACCCTGCGAAAGGTGGGAACAATCAGTAGCCACAAATGAAGACTCAGAGGCCTCAGTCATGTGCTCATATAGCTCATTATCAGTCTCAGAGGAGAGGAAGGTATAAACAGATGATCCCTTATGCTTCAGAGTGTAGTACACATGCTCCCTAAAGCTTTCATCGAGGAAGACCTTCTCTACCATTCTCATGAAGGGCTGCCCATGAACTCTGGAGTTGGTGAGAGCCACTCTTTTGCATTTTGGGTGCACCTGGAGAACCAAGTGAACGTTGTTACCTTGCAGTGATCAAAATATACCCTTGGGTTCTGAGTCACAGATAAACACTAAGATCTAACAATTAAAGCTATCTTAGTCCACATTCCTCCTGACCCTAACACCTGATAAAATGCTCCGGAAAATGGGATCAGAACTCAGATAAACAATCCACACTATAACCAAGCCCTCACCCTTTCTACTCACCCTTTCTACTCCAGACCACTCAAGCTGCCAAGGCTTTCAGAAATCCTCAGCCATGCCATCTCAGCCAGGGTGTCTAAATCAAAGCTTTGCATGCCATCCTGGTACTAATAGATCCAGCCTACTGCCTGGCAAGCAGAGAAACTGGCTTAAAACCTGAAGGCCAGTCAGTTGGTCAATAGCCATTTACATTTTTTTTAACCATTTGCTACTTTGAGCATGGTGTCCAGCCTCTGTCACCTTGGAGGGTCTGCCCCCACTGCCTGGATGGTGACTGAAGGGCTCTCTCCTTCTTCTCCCAGGCATGGCAAGCTCTGACCCTGGGCAGCTCACGCCTCCATCCCTGCCCATCTCCACCACACCACAAGTGCAGCACAATTTAATTTTTTTCTTTACTAACCTCCTTTATACAAACCACATCCTGGTGTGGCCCCCAGAGCTGAATGGTGTGGGAGCACAAGACATCTCCTGTCAGCCCCTGGAGGTGCTGGTGGGAAAGCGCACTACGTGGGAAACAGGTTAAAGCACTCCGTCAAAAAGGCAAGAGCAGCAGGAGAGAGGCAGTAAAACAGAGAGGAAGGAGTGAAGGGGTACAAGTCAAAATTGTAAATGACTTGCCTTTGAAAGTTGCAATACAGGTCCTCCTATTTTGCAGGTGTTCCCACTTGTCTTTAAAATCTCTACTTACTGTCTGCATACATATTAAACACAGCCAAGTCATAGCAAACCTTGCCAGAAAGTGCAGTTTTGGGAAGACAAGAAGCATTGGGAAATTCAATCCAAATTTAATTGTTTCAAGTCCCACAAAGAGAGCTTTTTTTTTTTCTAGTGTTGAAACATTAATTGTCAACTTAAGAAGTATTTAATTCCTTTCAACACTTTTTTCGGAGATGGCATTTTTCATTTGAAAAGCATCCCAAGTTACAAGCAAGAAGGCTAGGCACCCCAAAATAAATATTTTCCAAATAAAGTGCTACAGGTCAACCCAAAATTATTTTTCTGGTTTTGTATTTTTCCAGAGAGCCTAATAAAACCTTTGGGATTTGATTCAAGACCCAAATTCTTTTAGCTCAGCTTGTGCCCAGACAAGCCCTTTATTTTCCAAGCTCTATTTGCACAGGATGTTTTCACCACCAGATTTGTGCTTCATCCTATCAGCTCCTCTGGATTTATCGCATGTAAAGTATTTTATCCTGGAAGAACACAAGAAACTCCATCAATCTTCTGACTCCCTAACACATACTGGCTTCACAAGGGCTGTGGGTCACAAGTACTATAGGTTGTAGGGGGAGAGACAAGAGGAGATTCTGGACAGAGTACAGAGCAGTGGAAATAATTGGCATTTTTACATGCCAGGAGACAAAAGTGTCAGAGTCTATGGCTGTTTTGTGTCACCAGAAGCAGTGAAGGGTCCACCAGAAGCCTGCTGGACCTTCTAGTGGGGGCAAATGTGGCTCTGACTCTGCCACCACCTCAAGACAACCTTCTCCATTTACACTTCCCGTGTAACATGTGCCAGACTTTTCTGCCTCTCTGATGTTGGGTTGTTTTTTTTTACTGAGTTCTCAGATATGACATCCATGGGAGGAGAATGAGGGGAGTTAATTGCATTTCTTTAAAAATTAAGGAAGTTAAGCTTATCTCTTTGCCTGCATATGGGGAGCTGTGTGTCCTGGATGAGTGAGCTGACGCGAGATGGTTTCTAGGCAACTCCTGCAAGTCATGTTGGAACAGGAATATGAATTAAAACTGAAAACAAAACCCAAACAAGTGAAACAAAACAACTAGCAGCTACCCCATGCAAAACCAGTTTTGACTGACTCGTAGAGTTCATGTAAGGCCTTTTGTGGGATTAATTTTGCTAAGGACAGAGAACCTGGCAGCCCTGTGCCAGGATCTATTGTGAGACACATGATAAGTGTGTGCAGACAACACACATAGCTTGTGTATGATAAGAGGCCTGTCATGCCACGTCATTGTGATGATATTACTTGATTGCTGAAATGCCAGACCACAAGTGTTCCAGGAACCTCAGCCTGAGTACATCCAGAAGCTGGAAAACAGTGTCAATAACTCCAGTTCTTCCCTCTTTCCCAAAGAATTTTGCTTTGTATTTATCAATTCACCATACTCCTTTTTTTTTCAATGGATTGGTAAAGTTTAGGCAAAAAGTACTGTTCTTGGGAGCCACCTTTATTTGTTTCTTTTCAGAAATGAGGAGGATGTCTCCTCCTCTTAGATTATTCTGCAGTATTCGGAATTGATCACTGTACCTTTTAGTCTCAGCCCACATTTCAGAATTAAGGTGAGCTGATCCCCTTCCAATGAAAGTAATTCTTCCCACATCTTCCCCAATTTATTCATCTACAAAGGTCTCAGACAGAACATAACCTCATTCATGTAAATCCAGAGTTGCACTGTTTTTCCAGTGTCAGAGTAAAATTTAGTCCTTAGTGCCACAAAAGAAAATTAATGATTTCACAGCCTGCACTTTCTGAGCCAGCGTAACAAGGAGTTTAGGATGCAGTGTTTGCAGCCTCTTCCCTTATGTTATGGAGGGTAAGGAATGCCTTACAGAGATTTTAATCAGCATCCCATTCTGCTCCAGCATTTGCCAGTGTGATTGAAAAGCAACTGCCAAAATCTGAACTTGACTGAGACTGGGAATTTGTGTTGTCAACGAAGTTCACAGCAGGTGTTTCAAAAGACAAAATCTCCACCATTATTTTAAAGCATGTGTTCAGGTTTAAAAGAGGAGGATACCAAAATCAAGTGAAGTGTATAATAACCAGGCCATCAAAGCAGTTTCATTTACAAATCAACCTTTTCTATCTTCAAAGTTTGTATGGCATTGTTTGACTCTCCACCAAGTATGTAGGTTATAAGAAGTGACACTTATCAGATTTTCTTGTTCATATGAAGTCAGAGCAAATCAAAGTTATAGTTAGAAAACAAAACTTCTAAGCCTAATTCAACCTTTTCTCCCAGCCCTGAAGAAATGATCGACCAGCAAAACTGCTGGGATTTCTCCCAAAGCAAGGTTATGCATGGACCCAACACTGACTTTAGCAGTGGTGTTTTCACTTTTCAAGAACCCAGAGCAGCATTCCAGATGCCACAAATTGCTCCATGTGTATCCAGCTCCTGATCCTTCACAGCTCCTGACAGACACTCAGTGACTGAGCACACACTTACTTTTTTAATCCCTTCCAGATTTCTTCATGCCTGCTTTCTTCAGAGTCCCTGGGACTCACTTGGACCTCCAAGACTCCAGCCTGAGTGAAGCTGAGGCAGAGAGTGGGAATGGCCTCCTTTTTTCCTTCAGTCTTTCCATATGTTCCCAAACTGACAGCTCTGCTGCCTTCAGTAAATACTGTGGCTTGCTGTCATCACTGAAAGAAAATCTTGCTCCCTGCCTTGCCTGCAGAGAGAAAGGGGCCTATACAATAAAAGGAGGAGGAAAAATTACCAATAAGGGTGTGCTGTGACACAAATTATAGGCAGTAATGATAGCAGAAGCATCCATGGTGTAATTTGAAGTGACACAGCCTCTCCACTGTCCAGCTCTGCACCTTACAGAAGGTTAAACCCCTAGACCACATGAAGCCACTCACAGTGTTGGGTCTGAAATAGCCGACTTTTTCAGAGGCTCCTCCACTCCTTTCTACCTTTTACCAACTCTCAACCACCTAGAAGATACACCAAGGGTTACTTTAGGTGAGACTTTGGATTAGTCAGAGAGGTTGCTTCAGAACAAGGAAAGACAATTTCTCCTCTCAAGGATTCAGACTACTGCCTCAGTAACACTTAAAAACAGCTCTCGGAAACCCAGAACAGGAAAAACACAAAAACCAGATGTTTTTTAGTAGGTGCTTATTGTAGTTCAAATTCACAGTGAAGGACACCAACTAGATTTTCAGTGCATTATTATTATTACTATTATTATTCTTATTGTTACTGCTATTGTTGTTTTTATTACTACTACTACTATTATTAATGCAGAGTGAGAATGCAGGGGGTTGCCAACATTGCTCACATATTAAAGAAGTTAAGTGCTATTCTGCATCACTTTTTGAGATTTTAGTGTTTTCCAAGGGCACCTGCTTAGCCAAAATGAAAATTTAGCATCAGAGTCGATGGATCTTTGGCTACTTTAGCCTGCACCCTTCCCCTGCTATCTATCCCTACTGCTGGATGAAGGACTGAACCACAAGATCACCCAGCACAATGGGAGTCACACAGTTATAGAAGTTCCCTTTGCCCATTGTGGCTGCTCTCAGTCCTGCCAGCACAAGGGGAAATCAGATATGTGGTAACATTGGAAGATGTCTTGGGAAAGTTCAAGAGGGAGATTCATGTTTTGCAAAATTAAACTTCAAAGCATGGATGACTCCAATCCAGATCTGATCATATGTGTATCCCAACAGTCTGCCAGGGAAAGAGGACTCCAAAAAGAGGTCTTAGTGTACCTCTCAAAAAGGTCCCAGTTTACCTCTCCAATGTAAGCAAATATATGGACAAGTGTATCAGCAATGACTAGATTTGTTTCAGAAACCTTTGGTGTTTTCAGGAATTTAAAAGTCCAGTCACCCATGAAAGGCCTTTTCCATACCCCTCAAGAAGCTACCCAGATCTTTGTCGGTTCTGTTCCATGAAGAAGGATTCTGACCCCAAAGCATCATGATGGTGCATCTCACTCAGGGATTTCACAAAAGAAGATGGCCAAGGCTCACTTATTAGGTCTATTGGCCCACTGTAAAATTTTCAGGATTCTCTGTTACGATATAAGCAAGTGCAATCATACTGCAGATTAAAAACCACCATGTAGAATTTCAGAGCAAATGTCTACTATTTTTTCATGCCTTCTTCAGGAATAATGGAGATCCACTTTTAAAGTGATTTATCTTCTTGATCTTTGCAGTTTGTCTCCTTTAGAGATCTGAAGACACTGCAAGATACAGGCACATCTGTTTCCTGAATCCAAATTTATGGACAGCTTGCTCTGTCTCACTGTATGTATGAATCTATGTGAAGTAAAAACACAATTGTGTTATGCATCCACACATACACACATAATATGATACACACACAACAGCCACTGTTGGTGGTTTAAACTAAAGCCTTAAATCAAAACCATCAGAGGTATCAGGATCTCAATTCTGCAGGCTCACCTTGCATGAAATTTCAGCATAATTTTACAATATTTTCTCTGGTGGGTTGCTCTTCATAACATTTTTTCTAAAGGGAAATTGTGAGCAAAGTAGAGTAGACAAGGGCTTGCTTAGCTTCTGGAACATGGTGCCAAATTTTCAGCAGAGTCAGAGTTAAAATAGCAGGAGAGGAAAGATGAATCATAGAATCATTTTATTTGGAAAAGACCTAAGATTGAGTCCAGCCATTAACCTAACACTGTCAGGTCCATCATGTCCCTATCTATGCATCTATTAAATACCTGCAGGGATGATGACTCATCCACTTCCCTGGGCAGCCTGTTCCAACACTTTACAACCCTTCCTATGAAGAAATTTTTCCAAATATCCAATTTAAACATCCCCTGGTGCAACTTGATGCTATTTCCGCATGTCCTATTGCTTGGTACTTGGCAGAAGATGCCAACTCCCACCTGCTTGCACCCTCCTTTCAGCAAGCTCTAGAGAGTGACAAGGCCTCCCCTGAGCCTCCTTTTCTCCAGGCTAAACAACCCCAGCTCCTCCTCATCAGACTTGTGCTCCGGACCCTTCCCCAGCTTCATTGCCCATCTCTGGACATGTTCCAGCACCTCAGTGTCTTTCTTGTAGTGAGAGGCCCAAACCTGAACAGAGTATTTGAGGTGTTGGCCTCATGGCTGTGGCATAGCACAAGCACTTCACCACATGGTAAAAGTTAAACTTCATGGAATGATGGCAGTAACTGCCAGCAGAGTTATCTGATCATCAGAATAAACACACAGCTGTGGTGTGAAGACTCTGTCTAAGCCCACGGTGCTCCGTGCACCCTGTTGTATCCCAGCACACAGCCAAGCTTGTGCCTGCATAAAACAGCTCAGTCCACGTGTAATGCCTGCAACAATCAACTTCTACATGTTAATTATCCCTTTTTTCTGTCATCAGAATGCTTCATTACACCCTTTTGCTCTGATTTTCATCGCTCAAATCTTAGTAAGTGACATACTTCTCTTTCTGTGGATGAGAAGGTAAGCAGTATGTCTCGATCACTTAGCGCGTGCATTAGGTAAGGAGTCCCAGGGGGGATTACTGCCTCGCTACTGCCATCTCCACTGAGAGATAAAGATGAGCAGAAGTTCAGGCAAAACACAATTTTATGATGTTTTGAGCAACTAAGCCTCAAAAGGTCTGCAAAACGCTTCCAGGCAAGGTACAGATGGGTGACCATACTGTCACCTCAGAGAGATTCTGAGCTGTTCAGTGTCATTTTCTGAGGTATGTCGAACTGCAAGAAGGAAATTCCTGTAACAGTGTGAAAAATGATTAATTAAATATCTTCTTTCCCTACCATATCAAACCAACACAAGAATCCCAAACAAATTTTTTTAGGCTGAGGGATGGGGCAGATAACCAGTATAAAAATGTATTGCTTTAAAAATGTTTCATTTTCATTATACATGGATTTTTTTCTAGAGGAATCCCACTGAAATTCACTAAAATCCACTACTCCAGGTTTACACCACTGGCCCCCCTCCACAGGGAGGGCTCATTAAAGTGTCTATGATCCAGCTATGTAAGGGGCCTTCATGTTAATAATTCTTTTGTATCAGCCTTTTGAAGGCTTCCAGAGACCTGAAAGAAGACCAGAGCTGCCTGGAGCTGCACAGGAAGCCAAATTCATGGCCCCATCTTATCTCAAAGTCTATTGCTTCTGCCTAGTAAAGTGTCTGTGTTCTCATTTAGAGTAAAGGCATATGCAGGTAAATTGCTCTCTGCTCAGTCTAATGGACCAATTTCAGTTTTCATTTCTGAGGGTATAAATCTTAGGCTCCCTTTTCTGACAACACTGGGCAATTCAGTGTAAGAAATTTCCCCCAGCAAGCTCAAGACCCTGACTGGTTTCCTCACTTGGTTTCTTCTTTTGGAGTCCTAGAGTTTGATCTTAGTATGAAAGCAGTGTCTCAAGAGGCACAGAAAACTTACAGCAGATGTCAGCAGTTTACCCACATGAGACATTTCAAAATGGAAGGTGCAACACACCAGCATCATCTGTCTTCAACCGGGCTCTGCCTTCGGAATTGCGCAGTCAGCTGAAGAGTCAGAATAGGCCCAAAGTGGGTTGGCTTGGTGCAGAACACAAACAAGGAAGAAAACTGAAGACTGAAAAACATCTACCATGTGGGCGTCTGCTTTTATCATCTGCAAAAGAATGTTCTCTTTCTAACAGCTGTTTTTTTGCAAAAGATTTTTGCTGCAAAGGTATTCTTAAAAAGCTTTTAATGAAGCAGTTTCAGTAGCACAACAGATGACACCAGGAAGAGGTAAAATACATTTACATCACAGTTTCTGTCCCCTGCTCCTGTCTCTCTGCTCTGGTGACTGACACTACCAGCACCACCACCCTGCACTCAGCAGCACAAACGCTGAGCTTTCTGAGACACACGGGCACTGTTGTTTCCCCCTGCAAGAGGGTTATATGTGTAGATATATGCAAAAAGGAAGGGTTTGTTTGCTACTGCTGATTCAGCCAGGCAAATGTAACACAAAAGAGAGACCACAAACAAAACAGACAGGTAGTGAGGGTTGCAGAACCCTGCTGATACCTGTGCAAAATATTGCTCTTTATTCAGGTTGGATGGCTGCACTTCAAAATTCCAATTCCGTGCTTTAAAAGGGGGGCTCGCTTTGCTCTCCGCATTTCTCTGTTTTCTGACCTTGATGCTGGAAGGAGGGCAGAGCAATTAGCCACTTTTCCACACTGGTATTTGTCAAAATAAGCAAGCCAAATAAGCAGCAAGTGAAAAGCTGTTCTTTAAAAAGCCACCTGGGATGGGGCTGGAGGGAAAAGAAGGTACCTTAGCAGGTCGTTCAAGGTTGTCTTGCATCTGATAGATCAGTTAAGGCTAAATTCAAAGACAGGTATTTAAAGACTGAAATAATTTCAGAGATTAAGGCCTGAATTGTTAGCACCTATCATAAGACACTTGCGTGAAGACCATATATGAGCAATCAAGAAGTATTCATCGTTGGAAAGTAAAGGGAGAGCTCCCTCCTCTCCAATGACTGCCAAGAAGGTTCCAGGAGTGCTCTCCTAATGGAACACTCTCAGCAGAATATTTGAGGCTGCATGCTGGCAACAGAGGCCACGATTAGTAAACTTGTCTGTAGTATTAAGGCTAGAGATGAGACAAGAATTCAGTTCTAGGCCTCACTGCACTAGTGATGGTGCAGCAGGAATCTAGTTGCTCTGCAGATGTGGAGGCTCTCTCTGATGCGTGGGGAGTTACATGCAGAAGAAGGAGCCAGTCACCTTGAGGAATGGAAATAAGAGAGTGATAACCAGAAAGTACTGAAGAAAACCCAGGCAGCAGAAGACAGAGGTCAGCATTTGGTAGCCCTCAAACTGTGTGGCGAGTTTCAGTCCAGCCCCCAGTGCCTGACCTTCATGGTCAGTGATGCTGAAATGAGAGGGCCATTCCCTATTAGAGTCTCTTTCTTGGGGTATGCTTCAGCTCTATGGATTTGCTTGTATACACTGTTGTGGAGGAAGAGACTGTGAGTTCATAAAGGCACCCTGTAAACTGCAGAGAATGGTCTTGTCAACACCTGTCCTTCCAAACCCTCACTCCCACAGTGCTTTTTTCAAGTATATTTAAAGCTCCCTTTCACGTGAGTGGCAATTTCCCTTCCCTCCCTCCTACAGGTTAGGTTAAAAGGGGCAGGAGTTCCTTTTCCATATTGATTTGTTTTCCTGACCTTTCGGATACATGCAGAGAAGATCAGCAAAAAGGCACTGGAAAATGAGAAGAACAAAAGCACAGTGCTTGTGCTCATTCAAAGAAGTAAGACAAACATGAGATTTAGCATTGGGTAGAAAATAAATTGTCTTCTGAGGAAAAGAAAGAAGCTGCCTGTACAGAGAAGGGACTGCAAGGAGTACCACTCTGCACTGCAACACTGATGGAGCAAGAAGTGACAACGGAGAATAAGCCTTCAGAGAGCAGTCATCTTTCCAGAGGGTTTTTTTTTTCCTCTTTATTTTAATTTTTTTTAAAGGAATGTAATTTGAAGAGATAAATCCTCTTTATGAACAGAAAGAAGTAAGTTATTTTTACATCTTTACAATTATTTTTACAATATTTACACCCTGCTATTAAAGTCGTTCCTCACCACAGTGAACTGTGTGTGTGGGGGGCACCCGTGTGTGTGGATTTGGTTAGACATAAAGCAGACACCTTGATCACTAAAATTCCCCCAACATTTTCTCACCGCGGCTTGACCAACTTCTACGCTGGGCAGTAACATTTTTTTCTTTGCTTAATTCCTCCCATGTGTCCCATAAGATTTGATTCTCATCTTCCCTCCCCTATCTTGTAGCACTGCTTTGCCTTGCTGTATTCCATGTTAAAAGCAGGCACAGCACAGCAATGAACAGAGAAGTTGCTACAAAGCCTTTACCAACATCACAAGGACATGGTGAGGATTAATTAATCGCTTATTCAGAGATTTCATATCCTAATGTTATAAATAGTACAATCATAATAAAAACCAATTCTTACATTACCAGAATCAGTTACTAAAATCCCCAGTAAAGACAATACAAGCTTCCTATTAAAAAGAAATCCAAGGCTGGATTCCAATCTCACCCCTACTGGGAGACACAAAAATATTAACCCAGGCTAAGTTTTACGGTCAGTAAGTTATACCTCATTAAAGACCTGTATAACATTCCCTTTCACAATTACACTGAAACAAATTAGGATAATTTTAATTCTGAAGAATTTAAATCATTCATCCATTTTTACGGCATTGATAATCCACTTTCAATTCACATATTTTGTTAATTCAGATTAAGTTTTTCTCAGCCACTCTGCATAAGCAAATCCTCACTCTAAAGCCACCACCTTCTTTTACAGATACTCATCAGCAGTTTTCTTAAATTCAGTAACCTTGTGGATTTATGAAGCTGGGAATGGGCGATGGTTTATTCAAATCCTCAGACCTCTGGGATTCAGATCTGAGCACCAGAGAAATGAAGGAACTGAAGAGGAGATTCCCATATCCCCTTGCTCGAGATGCTACATAGGGTTGCTCCAAACTATACTCCAGAGGCAGCAACCTTTGATGGCTGTCATGCACAGAGCAGACAGACTGCAGCTCCCCCAGTGCCATTCCCTCTCACACCTCACTCATGCACAGTGCTCAGAGGCAGCAGAGATCAAGCTCACCCTGCGAAATCTACTTCTTCATGCACAACGTCCATCCTAAAGAAATCCTCCATGGAGCACTTGTGTTCATATGGTGGGATGAGATGTAGGATTGAGACTTCCGTTCAAGTTTTTTGCCAAGAATACCTGCAGGTCTTCAGGACCTCCCTGCAGGCATAATATCATTGTTTCAGAGAGAGAAATATTCTGTCAAGTTTCCAACCCTCTGAATGTTGTCACTAACCCACTCCACTATTGCACTGCTACCAGGGAGGTCTGCTGAAAGACTCCAGCATGCACACAGAGAGCCCACAAGTGGGAAACTTAAGCCGAGTACCCTGACATGCAAAGAGCCAACACTCAATTCAAAACAACCAAAACAATCCTTCCCCTTTGCCCCCAGGCGCTGAAACTCTCGCTGAGAGTGACATTCTTTTAAAAGAAGAGCAATCAGATACAAATCTTTTCAGTGCTGAAGCTGACGCCTGGGCCCAGGATGTGCAGAGATGAATCTACAGGTGAAGAGAACGCCTCTGTTCCCTGTGGGCTCACATCAGGGCCATGTGCTGTGCATGGCTGCAGCTCCTCTGGCTGAGTGTGGAGGCGGTGCCCTAAAGAAGGAAAGCAGCATCGCTTTGTGTGCAGTTAAATCTAGCTTGCCACCAGGGATGTGTTTAAGATACAGGGGGTCCTGAGGCTACATGCTACTGATGTGTTTTGAAGTTAGGGCAGATCTATTCATTGCTAAGCAAACCTTTACAAATATGTTAGTGTGCCCTGCATTAGCCATGGGAGGTGTTCAGGAGGCTACAAAAGAGCGTTCATTAGAGACGCTCAGTGGTGAGGAACAGAAGCACCCGTGCATTCTGCTGAGAGAGGAACAAACACACTGCTCAGAGCAGGTTTGTAGATATATACACCACTATAAAGTGCTCTCACCGCAGTGTTGAGTCCTTCTCAGCTTCTTTGTTCTAGCTTTACTTGTGTTTTCTCCTTCCTTTACTCACATTCCTTATTCCTAATTGCTCCTCTGTCTTTATCTCACTGTTTTCCCTTTTTCCTTCCCACCTCCATCTGCAAGGTAATTCTTCTGCCCAGGTCTGAGTGGTCCTAGGAATACAACAGCAGCTACTCTGACACTTCACTAGCTCTATAGTCCTCTCTGGCAGGACCTGAACACTTTTGGACACACAGGCCTCAGTACATGTCAACTCAACACATTACCTGTACTCTGTTTTACTGACTGGTCACCTCAGAGCTCTGTTTTACTTCTCCTTAGATAAAAAAAGAGGTCCTGTAGGGTGATGCATCCCAATCTTATTGTCCTTTGGAGTAGTCTTACACTGGCTATAGCTACTGTAGCTCTGGTGATATTCCTGAACCAGGCACCTCAATTAGACTTCCCTTTATTTAAGGGTACTCACAATAAATCTGGGTTTCACACCCTGCCACCCTGAGATACCCTTTGTACTAGACTTGAGGCTGATGTATTTTTCACTAACTCATGCTAAGGATAAATATAAAATCTGGATTCAATGAAGCTGTACACATGGAGTCTGCACTCGTTTCAGTCTTTGCTAGGCATGGAGAAGCTCAAAGCCACAGTCAGCTGCACAAACAATCTATGAATTCATAACCTGTGAATTTTTGAGGATGGGGAACAATTACTGTACAATGCTGCCCATGTATTACGCAAGCTCCTGAAGCCACCCAACTGGCAAGACAATGAAAGAACAAACATTTTGCAATAAAGTTCATTTTATTTGAAAGACCAAAGAGTCACATGTGCTCTCATCTTAGCCTTAAGGACAGCAGTAAAACTAATGCCCTTTTCAGAGCCACTGCTATTAAAAGAGATGTGAGGCAGGGCTTTGTTTTTTAACTGTCAGAAAGATATATTCACTTGTAATGTGTGTCTATGCTACTCTACCATTGTACAGGGGAGTTTCATTTTGGTGAGTCTGAGGTGATGTAGAATTTGCCTTTTATGGACTGTATGGCCTGTCACCTCAACTGTTAATCTAGATATTAATAGAAAAGGGATAAGCACAATAAAAATCTTCTTTAGTAAACTTGATCCACATTCATGACACCACTCTACGAAATCACTGTTGGGTGTGGAGCCCTTTGGTTTATTATCCTTGGCATAAGAAACAGCCCAACAACTAAATTAACTTAGATTCTCTCTTATAGAGACAAACATATATATGGCTGCCTTCACGACAAACTCATGTACTGGGCTAGATGTCAGGCTAGTAACATATCTTTCTTTTTCTTTTCCTGGTTTAACAGATAGCTAAAGACAGTTTTGCGCTCTTCATGTCTGCAGTTTTGCACAACTTGAGGTTGGAGCCCCAAAGTGACTGAAACTGCTGGTACAGCCTGTTCCAGGTGTATATATTCATGAGGACAAAGCTTGCGAGAGAAGAGAGACCCAGAGGAAGTGAACTGCTGCATCCCTCAGCATGCAAACCTGTATGATATACTTTCCTCATGCATTCTCCTAGTGTGACCTGCTGTTATTACTAGCCCACTACCATCAGGGTCCAGCATGGAATATCAGAGAAAAGGAATTTGCTCCTTTTTGGAAAAGGCAGGCAGCTATGGTGTTCCCTGCCCAGCTTCTCTGAGCTTCTCACAGTGTTGTACTCTATCTCTGCAAGGGCAAATTTCATGGCCCCCTTCATTGGTTTAAAAGGGTGTGCAGCAGATTAATTAGGTGGAAATAAAATGTGGATTCACTGTGGTGGGATGGTTGCAGTAGATACTGACTTCCATGCCTTCTGCAATTGGATATTCTCCTGGGCATTTGCAGTCGGAGAATGCTCTCCTAAGGAAAGAAAAGGGCATTCCCTGAAGAAATGAGCTTTGGTTTCTTGCCAGGACAACAGGATCTGCTTGATTAGACAGAGGTGTTTTGCCCATAACTTGCAGGACATGACATCTGCTTTGTCGAAAACCTAAGTCCTTTATTTAGGTCTGACCTTTGTTTGACCAAGTCAAAAGCTCCATTGTCTTCAAGTAGCATTTGATAAGGGTTCTTAATCTTTTAACACATTCAGGAGCACAAAGTTCATTGAATTCCAGACTTTTACAAAAGTCTCTGGATAGTGAACCACAGTTTTCTCCATTCTGAGCTCCCTGGAATAATTTGCTTCAGATCTTCAAAGATGTTTACCAAATGTAAAATTGCTCAGAATCCTTTTCACCTTCCTTTTCAAAGGGTGGAAGTTTTGCACTTTTTTGGGTTGTTTATGAGTAGCACTTCCAGCATTGATTTCTCCCCTTCTGTCATGCAGGGTGAACATAGACACCTTAATAATTCTTCAAGACTTATTACTAGAAACCACTTCTTAATTTTGTTCTGCAATATATATATATGTGTTGCTTGCGTTTGTTGGCCTCTGGTCAAAGAAAATAATAAATGAGCACAATGCATTCAAGAGATGAGAGAAGAGAGATCTTTTGGATGTGAAAATATTAAACTGCTAGCAATTTCAAAACCTTGTTCCACTTGCCCCAGCCCCTCCAAACCACATCCCCCTCCTGTCTTCCAGGATATGATCAGTCCTGGAGGCTGGGAGAAGCCAAACAAATGACAGCTGCTGAACTCAAGCTTCTGCAAACGATCCAAGGACAATCTGCTTCTTTCCAGACCACTTTCAGGGGGAAAAATGCCCTTCAATTTTTAAGCATACATTTGGTATTTGCCAAAAGACCACATACAGTCCAGAGCTTCAAAATGATACTGTGGGATTCAAAAGGGTATTTCCTGGCCATGACAATTTATGGTGCTGCATGAGAGATCAGAGCTCTCTTTGAAGAAACAAGGAAAAGCCAAGTGGCTTTGTCAGGAAGTGAAATGCTCTGCTGAGTTATCCCAGCCTGTGTGGATGAGTGCTGCTGGCTGCCAGGGCAGGGCCTCTCATCCACTGGATGTTCAAAGGTGTTCAGTGGACACTAAAGCCAGAGCAGGTGGAAGGACACATCCTGTGCTGTGCTCACTCAGGAACACAGCAGGTACATGCATCCTAACCATACTCCCAAGAGGTTGACAGATACAAGAAAATGTAATCCTTAGGTTTTCTGCAGGACTTCTGGAAAAAAAATATGCACCCCCACCCAACAAAGTCTTAAACACTGAAAACAAACACTGCAGTGTAGCCAGCAGAAATCCCTTCAGAAATCCAAAATACGGCCCAGGACTGAGAGCCTGGCAAAAATATCCTCACTTACATGGGTGGAGAAAAATCATGGGGAGAGCCTCCAAGGTTGCAGCCCAGAGAGGGGAAGCTGGGCTGAGAAAAGAGCCTTCCCCCAGGTGTTCCCATGACATCCTCAGGCCTTTGTACCTCACTAAAGAACAACCCAGACATGTTTACAGAAGACATTAGACTTCAAAAACATCCACTGGCTTCTGCAAAACAGAAACTCTAGCTTTATGCCGCTCCCTGCATGATGGCAAGCACCTGGTGTTGGTGTAGACCCCACCCTGATGTTACCAACTAGGCAAGAAGGGACATCTTCTTAAACCCTATCCCCCTTCTTAAGCAAAAAAGCATTTGGAAATCTGGATTCTGGCTCAAAAAAAAAAAAATCCACTGACCAATCTCTGCATTTTAATAACATGGCATAACAGAATCTTTACGCATTTTGAGAAGATGGGGTTTTTTTCAAGCGGATGTTCCCTCCCTAATACCTTTCGCAAGCAGACTTTAATGTTGATTCTGTATAGCACCTGTAGGCCATCTGGAACAGATAAACAGCTACACAGACACAAGCAGCCTACCCCAAAGTTATGGCAATAAGAGATAATGATCCTGGCTGCAAAGGCAGAGACAGAATACTATTCTCAACACCATCTTTTTAAAGTCTTCTCTCATCTATAAATTTCCCAGCTCTGTCATGCCAAGCCCAGCCTCTTTGTCCTCATGTTTACACAAGTGTAAACCTAGGAATAAATTCATTACAGTTGGTAATGGGAATTTTCCTCCTTTCTGAAACAGTGGAGTGGCATTTTAACAACTCAGTGACAGGGTCACTTTGTTAGCTGGCAAAAAAATAAAGGTTCTCTCAGAACAATGTGAGACTGAGCTTTGGCCCACGCATCTTCCAGCACTAAATGCCACTGCAGAAGTAAACGGCAGCGCATGGCCAGATGGTCCCCAAATCAGCACATTAATGTGGTGCCAGGGGCAAACAGTTGGAGCGTGCCCAGCCCTCTCACTCACCCCCTCCCTGATTCCTACAGCTTGCACCCAACCATAAAAACACCAGGCACTGCCTACGCATGAGGCAACAAAGCCTTAAGAGGGGTGAGGTGCACAGTGGAAAAAAATTATGTGATGACTAAAAGAGGCACTGTGGACTCCAGGGATGTGGGTGCTGCATGACAGCAGACAGTTCAGCCCCCAGTTTTGCACAACTTCCCACACCACAGAGGTGGCAGGAGGCTCAGAAATCCTACAATGTTTTTTTCTAATTAAATCATGCTGCACTGTGAGCTTTTGCTATAACAGGTCTGGCTGAGTTACCATGCTCAACGATCTGCTCAGAAGCCACATCAGCCTGAAAAATGACTGGAAAAAATACATCTAGAATTCATCTTAATGTGAATATTTTTTGTCTCCATCCTATTCTATCCCCTCCACCTTTTTCTATCCTTTCTCTCTCATTTTATGCCAAGACAGGCTGTAAAAGGCTCATCTGGGTCTTTGACTACTGGTTCCTGTGCTGTATGTCTTATGTCGACATCCCCAAGTGAGAGCAGCAAGAGGGGTAGAAGCAGCTGACTTCTTCAAATTTTGAGTGGTTTTAAAACAGATGTTGAATCACTTATGGATGGGATTATATGCTTTTTCTTCCAGTCCAAAGGACCTTTTAAAAGCAAGAAGTAGCCAAAGGAGAGGAAAAATTTCTATTCAAATGAAGCAAAATTTTAAATAAAGGATGGTTTCCTGAGGAAACAAGATTTCCTCAGGAAACCAATTCCCCAAACAACTTCTGGATAGGCTGGTCAGGCTCAGCCAGGTTTGCCAAACAGACAGACACCTCAGATACTTGTGATCTTTGAGGCAGCCATCAGAGGAGAAAAGGCTCATGTTAGGTCATCCACTGTGCTGATAATTGTAAAGGCTGTCACTATTTCTCCAGTCTCCCCATCCAAACAGAGATGTGAGTGGGAAGGAAGAGCAAAGAAGCAGCCATGAGCAGTGTGGTTCCCAGGAGGAGTAAGGGGTACAGTTAGGAATTTGAGGATGCTGGAGTAAGGCTTTTGCAGGCTTTGGGGAAATTTGCTACAGCTCCAATAGCCCATTGGAGAGCACTAGGCCTGATTCTGTCTGTCAGGAGGCCAGAAGGCACTGTACTTGTGCTTGCTTTTTCAGATAGTAATAGCAGGACCAGTAAGTGCTGGTAGGACTGTCAGAAGAAGGCTGCTACAAAGGCCAGGGATGGCCCCCCATCTCATAAAACCTATCCCAATGGGAGCAAGTAGAACTCTCTCACTATTCACATTGCAATGCAAAAGTCTGCTGCTAAGATGCTCAACTGATCTCTATTTATTAAAAAGGGGAAGAACAACACAGTTTAGGGTTGAGGACAAGAAGGGGAAGACCCAAGACTATGTTAGTTTTGACTATGATGGAACCTTAGGGTCACTGTTGTAGAAATTTGGGATGGGAAAACCCTTCTTCAGGTGGGTAAGTCCCTCTAACCTCTTTTTGTTTGAACCTGTCATCCAAAAAGAAATTATACACCATCAAGCAGGTGTCTTCAGCAGACAGTGGATCTCAAACTCACTCAAAGCACTGCACCTTAAACACAGAGATGTGCTCTCCTGTGTCCACCACCAGCCAGTTCCTCACTAGGACCAAAATGAGTGACCACTCCTGAGCACGACTCCTGCATGCCTGACTTTAACAACACTCTAATAACACCTTTGCACCAGTCATCAAGACACACTTTGACCTTGAAGCCAGGGCTCTTCCAGACCTGGACCTACCACAAGGGATTGCAGAGAAGTGAACAGTGGGGCCTCTCTAACATTCCTTGCCTCTCTGCTGCACAGGAGATGATGTGCCACCCACTGAGTTTGGTGCCAGACCCCACCCTCTGAGAGCTCAACAGACACAACCCCGGAAGAGACAATTCCACTGGAAAACACACAAGGGGATAAGCATGCTACAGATACTCCTTTTTTCTTTTCCCCCATGCCTTTCCAGCCTCTGTACATGAGACAGGCAGCTAATCATGATTGAGTCCTTTGATAGTCAGTTAGTGATTTGCATTCTTTTGGTAATTATCCCATCACCTGCACAAAGCAGATAATTCCATGGGCCTGCTGGTGCCGTTCAGCAGCTACGTCCCCAGGTTATAAAGTGAAGTGCTGAGTGGAAAATTTTAATGACTAGGGGCTGGTAAAATCTTAAATTGATGGCAATATATGGTGAAGTCACTTAAATAGTGTGAAATGCCCTTCTGGGTGGAAAGGGCTGGATGAAACTGTGGTTGATAAGTCGTTAAATTACATCCCATGGCTGGCTGCTTGTCTTGGGAAGGTACTGAATGATAAGTGCGCAAATTATCATTACTGCACAGAGCGAAACTATTTCCAGCAGAGATGATTTGATAAAAGAGAAGTTATTTATCATGATTAAAACTGGTACATTTGTACTTCTCCACATTGAACAGATCCTGAACTGGCAATCATCTTCCTAAAAGGTATCTGAGACTGATTTAAAGGGTTTTATGACTGTTTTAATGGATGGGTTTTTCTCTCATGGAGAAAGTAGACTTAAATGTCCAAATTGCTGTGTTTCTCAGAATCATTTCCCCTTTCATTACAAGCAGCTTGAGTCCATTCTTTTTTTTTCACACCTTTTTATCATATTTGTCTTTTCCTAAAAAAACTCCAAAGAAATATTCTTTCACAAATAAGGAGTAACCAGGCTGCTACATACAATGCTAGCAGGAGAAAGCTTTGCCTTCTGCACCTTCATTTTGGGCCCTGCACAGACAGAAAAGACTGAAATTAATTTTCAGTGGTTGGCTGCTCAACTGCGGAGGGGATTAGGTGGTAAAGTCAGTTTTGGTGCAAGAGACAGTCAGTTAGCTCCAGCTATCACAGCTGGTAGATAACCATTAGCCCCTGCCCAGAAGTGGCCTTTTGAACCACTCAGGAGGTAACTCAAATGGACTTGATATGAGCTCCTATGAGCTCTAGAGGGTACCACAGCTATGCTGGGCAAGGTGAAGCAGGCAGCATTCAGTGAGTTCAGTGGATAAATGAAGGGTGCTGTTCTCCAGTATGGTTATGGCAGGATCTTTTAGATAGGTCAGTTAGGTGGGACTATCTATGGAGTACCAGGACGGCCAACAGAAGGTGGTGAGATCCCTCTCTAGCACCATTATACAGTAGTCCTCATATGGGGAAGAGCCCAGTCATACTGCCAAACCATTCTTTTTCCCATCCTTGAGGCCACAAGGGGCTTGGCCCCAATTTCCTCCTTGCAGGATAATGTTAAGCTGATGGTCCACCAAGGTAGCTAAATATGGCTCAGCCAGGAGACAAGAATAAATGCTATGCCTTCAGTGGGATTGCCAAACGTGCACAGAGTATGTGAGATCTAGTTTGCCAGACTAAAACCTCTTTCCAGTATTTTCTGAAGTCCTCTGAGGAACACATCATTGTTGACATCTTGGCATTAACTTAAAAGTTTGCTGTCTCCTATTAGTTCAGCAGTAACTGGTTTAGGCTTGATTATCAAACCACCTAATCTAACTTCCCATCTAATATGAGCCAAGGAACAATACGCTTGATATTTTACCCTTCAGCAGTTCAGCCAAGCTCACCTTTATCTGACTACAGTTCCCCTTTCAGCACAGTCTCAGCCTTGTCCTGAAGTCTTCCAGAGGGATGGTTCAGTACCAGCATAGGCATCTCAAAAAAGGTACCATTTTAAAAGGGGAAAGAAATTCCATCCATAACTATATCATGATAATGCTGCAATAGTTACAGGACCAGTGCTTTCCAAAGCCCTGCTAGCACATCACCAAAGGGGAAAAAAATGTCACCTTGCTCTGACATGATCCCTTCTGGCAAGATGCACATCCAAGGACTTTGAAAAGTTTTTCTCCTCTTGTACTCCAGGAGTTGAGATTCTATTACAGATTACTCCTTTCAGCAATTTTTTCTTTCTTTCTATGTTTGTTCATTTATTTATATTTCAATCCAATGCTATGCCCATGAAAGTTAGACATTCTTTGAGATTTTCTGAAATCTCAGAACAGGTTAAGCCCCAACAACGGTTTATTCGCAAGGAGTATGTTCAACAAGACAAGCTTAAAAGAGTTGAAATTAAAGATCAGTTAGAGAACCAAAATATTTTTCTTTAAAACTGCATGCTTGCTAGACAAACAGGAACAGGGCAGCAGCAGGATTTCATAACTAGCATCTCACAGGGCTCCTCTCTCTGCCCTGACAAGAGACAGCATGGAATACTTGCCTTCAGCAGCAC
This sequence comes from Picathartes gymnocephalus, assembly GCA_013390045.1. NCBI lineage: Eukaryota > Metazoa > Chordata > Aves > Passeriformes > Picathartidae > Picathartes > Picathartes gymnocephalus. Next base: position 19,939 of record WEKY01058593.1, on the reverse strand, counting down.
CTCAATATCAAACTCAGCTCTATCGTGCCTCAGCAGAGTTGTGTCTTCTCTATCCAGGAACAAATTCGGCCAAGACGCTTCAGTGAGAGTAGCACATAGATAGCCCTGAGCAAAATTCAGTCCTGTCAAAATGTCTGTTTTCCATCTCCATTAAAAAATCATGTCCCACTGCAATCACGCAACTGGCAGAATGTGGATCTGCTTTAGCATGCAATTCATCAGAGACGCGCTCCTTCTGTCCTGACCTCTTTTATTTACAGTGAAGATCAGATCCCTCAGCTCACCACTGGCACACCTGGGGCTTGTGCAGGAGCAGGACACCATCACCAAGAGCCTTCAGTGCTATGGAGCAAAGGATAAAGTGGTACCTGGGCCCTTGCTGCCCTTACAGACATCACCAGGAAAAGGGGTAGATCCTAAGAGCAGAAATTGCTGTAGGGATATTTTTGGTGATTTCTCTGCTTTGCAGAAGCCCAAATGCTTTAAGGCAAACTATCTTCCATGAGAAAAGTTAAATGAGAGAGAATATACTTGGGAGCTGTCACAGACTAGATTAAGTCCTCACGTGCAACAAAGATTGCATGTAGTGGTGAAAAAAAACAAGTGGGTGAGCTCACCTGTTCAGTGTCTCTCAAAAGAGAGCCAATTCAATATAGTCTAAATTAAGTTTGGAACAGCACTGCTTACCTTCAGCTGTGGCCTAGGGAAGGAAAATTCAGAGTCACCCACAAAGCTCTGGACAGAAGTCAATAACCCAATAACCCAGCTGTCCTTTGGTGCTTCACCTGGGCATCTCCTCATCCACCACCATCACCATGATGGATGGGAAGAATGAAAACAAATGGCAAAACATAGAAGCTGCTCCGAAACTGTAATTATCCTCCTCCAACTGACTTGAATGAAACAATACTTTATCAGAGTATGGCTTCATTACAAAGACAAGGCTCAGAAATACTAAATTAACTCCAGCTTTTTAAATTCTAAGAGTGATTGGAAAATAAACCTAGGTCTGGTTGAGCAAAGGACTCCCCTGCTTGCTCAGCTTGACATGTGTCAAGAGGACTGGCCCTGGATGAAAGCACATGCTTAAAATAACACATCTGTATAACTGGCTTGCTAACTTGGTGTTTTAAAGTTGAAAGGGTCCTTTCATAAATGCATAAAGGAGATATGACTCTGGTTTCCAACAGTATCACTAAGCGTAATTGCTGTCAGAAATTTATGTCTGGTGAATATACATGCAGCAGATAACCTAAAACTGCAAACTATACACCATGACTAGCAGTTTCAGTGTTCATGCACTAATAAAAAATCCTGTGCTTCATTTTTGTTTCTGTATCTCCCTTGTAGTAACTCAGGGCAGAGATAGAAAACAAACTAATACCTGCTCCAATCTGCTAAGACTGCCTTTTCAAGACCCCAGAGCAACAGGGCAATTCTTGGCTGCCCTCTGCATTAGTATTTCTGCCCCCATGCAGGATGAAAGTGACTTTTCATTTCTTGACTCATGGAGATGGAGAGCAAGGGCCTTGATCTCTGCCCAGCTGTCTGCAGTACTACCTGCAATAGAGGGAATGCCACAGAGCCAGAAGCACTGCGTATGCAACAGTACACCCTGAAATAGATTAAGAAAGCCCATATTGCATCAAAACAAGGGTTTGTTTAGCCCAGTAGCCTCTCTCTGACAGTGGTCAAGCAGATGTTTAGAAAGAACAGAAGCATGGTTTGTGTACAAAGATCTTTCCCTTATATGCCCTCACAGCTTCTGCTTGTAAGCAGTTTAGGCACTCTCTGGGTCTCAGGCTGTATTTTAATCAGCAGTAGATCCCTCATGCCCACTTCCATGCTGAGTTTTCTAAAACCACATACTCTGAGGGCTGCCACAGCAATCGCTGACTGCAGCTCCATGAGCCATTTCTGCTGTCACTGAGTACTGGAATGCGAAACCGAGGACTGTGTTCCACCATTTCAGCGAATCCAAAAAGACAGAGTTTACAGGCTGAAGCGGCTGATCAAGGATGAGCCAAACAAAAGGTACTTGCTATTTAACCTGTCAATTTGTTACCTCTTTGTTCTACCAACAGACCTTTGCTGAGCACCCACTTTCTCATGCTGATGTCCATGTTCCTCCAGGCCTCTCTCTTCCGCTATGGCATCCTGTGTCAGCCTGCAAGGTCCTGAGGGTAGAGAGAAATGTAGTTGCACTCTGAGGGCCTAACAAGCTCCTGGTATCTGGAAAATGTTAACTACTGATGGACATATTTAGTCTGTGCTATTAAAGTGTGCACAGCTGGCTAAAACTCACCCGTATTCTGCTAGGAAATTTACTTGAGATGGTTAACAATCAGCATGTAAATATCAATTACTTTGTTGTACAGGAAAAGCATGTGGGTACTTAAGATACTGATGAACTGGACTATAAACAGATTATCCCAATGCTATGAGTAGAGACTTATTTCCCAGTAGAAAAAGCCTTTTGAAATACAAGACAAAATGCCAATCCATTTACTAGTCACACATACTTAAAACATTTGGCTTATTTTCCTCCTTGCTACCGACTCTCAGCTTTCAAATGATACAGAACTAAGAGGAGTGTCCAACATTTAAACAACACATAACTTTTAGATTATCTGCACCTCAAGATCTGGAAATCTGGGATTTGGTGGAAAGGTAAAAACTTTCATGCATTTCCACAGTGTATCCAAATTCCCTCCAGAGTCTAAAAACACAAACAGAGAGTTTTTCCTTGGAGATGACTGCTTCAGGGCAGAAGGATTTCTCCTGTAGACTGGTGGAGTAATCCAGGACCTTCTAGCTATAGCTTGAGGGCCTCTTACTTTATTCACGTGTGAAATTCCCTTTGATTTTTTTGTGACAAAGAGAACATGCAGCATGAAACGCTTACTGGAGGGACTTCATTACTTTCAGTTGAAGTACAACGGCCAAAAGAAAAAATAAAATAAAACTGGAAGGAAGCTGTGGAAAACCCCTGGCACGATTGTAAACATACAAAAATTTCTGTTAGAAGAGATGTCTCACAAATGCTCTGTGGAGAATTTAGAGGCATTTCCTCTTCTTTGGGCAACTCACAGCTCACCCTTGGCCAGCTGTAGGAGGATCAGCCAGGCCATGGATTCAACGCCTCTGTCTGTGAGGTCCCACACTGGCCACTAAAACCAGCTTCTACCCTTCCTGAAACCCTGCTGCTAGGCAAAGAAAATTTCAGGGTTCGGGACCAAAGACAGCACACAGCTCTGGCCTCTCCAGTACAATCTCTGCATGTGATGGGATAAAGTTTCTCATGTTAGGACTGGTTCTGTGTTTTAGCAAGTGACCCCTTAATTTGAAAGAATAGGTACAGGAGCAGGACCCAAGGTACTGTGCTCTACAGTGGTACAGCCACTTTTGAGCAGGAGCAAGATGTCCCTGGGCTGTAGCAGGCCAAAAGCCAGATGCTCCTAGAAGGGGGCTGAAATCACACAGGGAGAGCTGAGCAGAGGAAAGTCGGACCTGGGGGATTGAATGGCAAAGCTCAAAGGGTCTGCTCCAAAATGAACTGAAGACATGGGAAATATTTCCACCCATGTCTTTGGGTTAAGATTTGGGAGACATTCCAGGAAAATGCATCAGCACATAATAAATTCAATTGAAGTTGATGACATTTAATCACATCCTTAATTCTGACCTCACGCTTACATACATACTTGTATAGGAGGCCAACAGCAGCATTCTGACTAACTTTCACTTTTCAAACTTCCCTGATGATCAGATCCTTACATCGCCAGGATTGCCTAATGGGGCTGAACAACACGCAGGTTGCCTGTCTAGACATAAATCTATTCCATGAAAAAGAAGAAAGGGGGTGGAATAAAAGAGGGGGAGAGAGGGAAAAATGAAATTCTTTAAAGTAATTTTCACATCCCTTTCATACCTTCAAATAATATAATTTCACAGCTGATTTTGGGTTCTGGTTTTGGTTTTGCCAACAAAAGCAAATATATAATATTTAAAGCCATTTAAAGAGCTCCTCTGAGGCAAAACTCAAACTGCTATGCTGGACTGCCATCCCGGAGGATTGGGCTCACCAGCAGAGCAGGTGGTGTGTGGGTCATCCACGTCTGTGTGACAAACTGTGATAATTGGATTGTTTGAGGAGCGGGGGAGGGATGTGACCGCTGTGTACAAACCTCAGAAGGGAATTAAAAGCAAGTCTGCATCCCAGTTAATAGTGCTCTATAAAAATGCAAAGTGGCTAATGATAAGCAAAGGAAGTTCCATTAAGCCATGTGCCTGGCGAAAAGGGGCATCATTGACCCCGAGAAGGATGTTTGCTGGGAACAGTCAGGCAGCAGAAACAGGTGCAGAAATAAAAGCAAACTAATGGCTTGTTTTAAACTCCCCAGTCTGCAATGTTAATGAACGTGCAGGCCAGGGACAGCCAAAGAGCCTAAACTGGCCAAAGAGTGATTTTTCATACCCATTAAAGTCACAGCCATGCTCAAAACCAGAGGAAAACTGGGAAATGGCTTTCCTAGCACTAGCCATTCATTAGCCTTCCCCAGAGCCTTCTACCAAGAGCTTGCTGAGATCATTCAGGGTGGAGTGGGATGGAGGGCAGGGAAGGAACACGGGAAAAAAGTTCCCCTCAGCCCCAAGCACTTGTCAAGCTGCGATGTGGTCAGTGGGGAAAGGAACTCTCGTTGGGCCGATAATGAGCTGTCCTCATTATAAGCTTAGATGCCAGAGTGAACAACACCCTCTTAATAATGCACAAATCACTATGACAACCACAGAGTTTGATACCTGAGGACAACTTTATTGTGCTTGTGAAATTTTCTTATTTTAAAAACAGTATTTATAGGTATCAGACATCGAGTCGCCATATACAGCCTCCTCCTCGTCTCTTTGCCTTCCTTGTTTCCAAGGCAGGATCGGCCAAAGTGTTTATGTGCAGCTCCTAACGTTAGCAAACTGCTGTCAAGTATCAGCGCCGGAGTCTGCTGACATAATTATCCTGCTAGCCCATACTTAATTAGTAAAGCTAAGCCCAAACTATATTAATACCAGGATTAATTACGGTGGAAGCATAAACAAGGATATTAATGCTATGAAAGTAGCAGTACGGCTATTCGACAGCCCATATGCTTGTCTGTAGGACCACTAGGGATTGTGTTGAATCGGGAGCTGTGCGGTGCCCTGACTGTAATGAGAAATGAGAAAACTGCTGAAAAATTGATGCCGCCTGCAGATTGCACAATCCGCTGAACAGCAGGGGGTCGGCTTCTTACATCTCCCACTCTCGGTACAATATGCTAATTTCTGCATGCATACGAGTGTAAAAGGAAAGAAGAAAAGATTTCACAAAAGGAAAAAAATGCAAATGACAACCACAAAGATCACTGCAGAGAAATCCATGAGCTTTATATGGATTAACTGTGTTGGAGCTAGCATTCGTCTGAGTTTAACTCTTTCTATCTCAGACCCATTGGCAGGTCCTTTTTGTGGTGCAGAGGAATACTTGCAGGTCCTTTGTGGGAAGTGGGGGTGGGAGGGTAGGGCAGCGGGGAGCTGAAAAGATGGAAAGGATCTTTTTTGCTCTTTTCCATGCTCTTTTCCACTCCTCTTGCTTTAACATTGACAAGGAGATAAGGGTGTAGAAGCGGAGAAAAATGGACTGGGAGGGGAGTTGAGACGAGACTAACAAAATGTTGGTAGTGTTTGAGAGAAGACCACTATAGCCCAGTCTGGTCCAGCTTTGAGTGTAGGGAATGACTGGTAACAGACCCTCCCTAGTCCTTCAAGAGCTCCTCTAACTCCCAGTGCACCTCAGAGTGTGACTTTGCAGCACGTGGCCAGGAAGGCCTTCCTAAAAATGAGCTACAAAATCCTTACCAAGGAAACAGTTTCCCCATGATTATTTTCCACTTTGGATTCCCCACCTCTTCTGCCCAGGCGAAAGAAGCATCTGTGCTGTCTGCATGACGAGCCCATCTCTCTGCTGGAGACAGCCGATGTGCCGGTGCTCCTGTGGCTCCCCGGCGTGCCCAGAGCATGCAGCACGCCTGCAGACAAGCGGGCTCCAGCGGTGCCCAGACAATCCTGCTGCCATTTGCATTTGCCTTGCTCCTAGAGAGAGCCTAACCCTGCCCTCAGCCTGTCCCCTTTGTCGCCCAAAGGAATCGCTTCTACCACAGTTCCAGGGAGCAAACTGGCCCCCCTGTCTTGCATGTAGTGCTGACATTGTGGGATAAAACCCACGGGTGCCAATCCTCACACAGATAATGGAGAGGTGGGTGTCCATACAATCCTGCTCTTCCCTTGGGTGCTGCCGGTGGAGGCCACTCGCACAATATTTTAAGCCCCTCGCTCATGCAACAGAACAGGAAGGCAAAGAGCATCTTCTTCCCAGCCTGCAGGGGGGAAAAATATCTATGTTTCTGCAATAAGAAAAATCAAAGCCTTAATTCTTTTCCAATAATTAAAGAGATTAGTTGCTCTCTCTTTAGTAGCAGCAGGAGCAGCAGCAGGTGCTGTTACACTTGGTCCAATGTGTGCATAATGCCGCTTCTGTATGCAATTGCTGTGTCCAAGCATGAAGAGAAACCTCAGGAAATATTGGTCATTAAAAAGTTGCCACTGGGCCTGTGTAATACAGTAAGAGCTTGGCAAAAAGAAATTGTTTGTTTATTTGTTTCAGATAGTTCTGGCAAGAATTTAGCAATCCTGGAAAAAATATTACTGTTCTGGCAGCCCAGAGCACAAAGACCAAAATGCCTGTCCCACATCCAGCAGGAAGAGATGTGCATCTTACGATGCTTTGACCTAGACAGACATTTGTAGTGAAAAGGAGAGGTGACAGAGGAGAAAAATATAAAGAAGTCCACCCTCCCTCTCTATCTGAACATGGCAGAGACTGTGAGAAAGAAGGAGGACAAATATTTTGGGGCCTTTTATTGCAGCATAAATTTACCACTGGAAAACAGGACAATAATGAGTGAACACCCTGCAGATTTCAGTACCCGTCTGAATCTTCAACCCACAAGGGAAAAATATTTCTATCCCACTGGAAAGTCACCTTTTGAGTGTACTTCCATCCACTAACCTTCTGTCTCAGTATATAAATTCCCCTCTTCCTCCAAGGCTCTTTTACCCCCAGCACTGCTTACATTAATTGCTGATTTTTTTCCCCACTGAGACTTACCAATTTGATTTTAACCTTTGAATCTGTGATTGCTTGTACATGCTCTTCTTCCTGTACCCAGTTTTCCTGTCACCAAATGATATTGAGTCTCTTTACTGCTCTGATGCTGGAACCTGTGAAAGCAGGGGCATTCTCACCTGAGAGACTTTCACAGCAGATCCTTGTTCCCATAGGGTTGTATAATGCCTTTTAGATCCTGCTGCTGACCTGCAGAGTTAGATCACCTAACTCGGCAAGTCAGAACAGCTCTCACCATGGTCACACAATAATTGTACCCTGTCCAAGACCTTCTGACTCCGTAGCAATAGGAGTAATAGCAATTATTGATGAAGAAGAGCAGTTGGAAAGCAATGCAGAAGACGCATTTCTTGTCTTTTCTCAAATACTTTTGCTTGAAGCTGAACAGGGGCATTGGTACAAAGAACAGCCATTACCCTAGTATTTTGCAAGAAAAATCTCCTTAGGTAGATGTTCAAATAGCAAACAAATAAGTAAATAAAGTATGAGTTGTTGAGTAGTCATCAGTTGGAATAGCAACAAATATTTAAAAACAACATTTCTACTGTATTGGATCAGCTCTGTCATTACAATAACCATTCTGAAGTCATAGAAGGTCTAGGATGGCACTAAAATTTCTTTTTCTATTGCTCTGTTTGCAGCAGCCTGACAGACTAAGAATATGAATGCCAGGTTTTAACCTTGTTGGAGTTAAAAGGTGTTTGGGGAAAGAAGGAAGCAGTGTGTTTACAACAGAGTGTCCCTCTAAATGACAGAGTAGCACGAGAAGACAGTACCGTGAATATCATAGGAGGAAAAAGCCACAACAAAAAACCCAGGTTGGAAGTAATTTAGAGCTGCTACGTTTCAGGAAACAAAAGCTGCCCACTCCGGAGAATGCCCCAGCCAAAACTGTTAGCAAGACCTAGCCAGCTGAAGAAAATGTGGAGAGAGCAAAGAGCAGAAAAAAAATACCAAGTCAAATGGGGCAAGTGGGAACCCACCAGCCTGGTGTGCTTGTAACATCTGTGGGGCACACACTGCACATGGCATCGGCACCAGGGGCACAGGGGCTCTGCTGGGGACAACAGCACACAGCAGATCTCATCTCCCACACAGCACAGCAGCACCTGTGCCAAAGCCACCACAATCAGTTGAACTACGTCTGATTAAAACAGCTCATTAAAGTGGCCTCTCTGATTTATAATGAAGGTTTCTCCTTTATATGAGCTAAACTCGCACCACTGGATTATACATCCCTTTGATTTGAAACAGAAACAATGCCTAATTCTCCTATCTGCGCTGGTGTGGCTGACGGGCAGTTTTATTTTGGCTCCTACTGCAATTTAATACTGTGGCAGCAAATTTCAGTTTAAGTAATTTTTACCCCTCTTCTGCTTTTTTCCATTATCTATGGGTGAACTTGTTTGCACTGTGAAACCAACCTGCATTTTTTTATAGTTTAAACTTGGATCAGGTCATTAACATACTCAAAAGCCCAGCACCACAAGCTATCAATTTGAAGGAGAGGCACAGATGCAGGGACAGAAGGCCTGAAACTAAACATCACTTAAACAGGGACTGAGAAGAAAGTAGAAGGAGCCACACATCATCAGAGTGTTCTAGAGACACCAAATACTATTTCCACTGGGGAAAATAGAGTTTTTAAATATGCATCAGGGCAATGCAGGACTTATTTTCATGAGGGCATGTCCATTTGAATTTATGCTGAGCTCAGGAGGACCAGGTGAGTTTGCATTATTAACAACCTGACCGTGCAACCTGAATGCAAATGCAGATCCCAGTGAAGTCAACAGGAAATTGCTGTGTGTGAAGAAATCAAGGACCATATATGAGCTTCATATGTAGCAGTGATGGATTCTGCCATAAAAGTATTTATAGGATGGTGATATTTATTTATTTTGTTTTTTTAAAGTTTCTAAGGAATTTGTGATGGCAAACAAGTACAGGAAGTCAGTGACCATTCCTATGACAACACCTTGCTGCTTGTGCAAAAAACACTCATAAATAAGACTTTGCAGAGAACTTGTGCTGCCACAAGCCCCACTGAAGGCTTCGAAGGAGAAAAAGGGTGAGAAAATGTCAAGATCCCCTTCTGGAGGCTGTGGCAAACAACTTGAGCCATGTGGAGACACAAGCCCTACCTCAGATGTGCTAATGTTCTGGCTCCCATCCAGGGAAGCTATGGTACCACCGAGCCTCCCCTGCCCTCCCCTCTTGCCCGGAAAGTTGTGTAGTGCTGCTGCACGCACCGTCACACAGACGCCCCTTGCTGCTCCAGCCCGGGGAAGCCCTGCACGGCATGGGGATGCGTGGATGTGCACAATATGCTTCTGCCTGTTGCTTGGCTGTGGTGGTGCTTTGAGTTGTGGAGGGTTTTTTTCAGGATAAAAGGAGCTCCGTGAACATAAATACTGGTTGCTACCCTGAGTTGCGTGCAAGCCCTCTGAGAGGGACTGATCTGTCACGGTGGGCAGTTCTCTGTCTGATGTGACCCAAAGTAATTAAACATGGCCCAGCAGTCTGGTGCCTCCCTCCCCCCATCTCTCCTCTCTCTCCTCTCGCTCTCTTTGCTGGCATTTACCCAAAGCAACAGTGACTGATGGCTCTGAGAGGGCTGTCGCTGTTTTCCCTGCCATGGTACGGCCATTGATCCAGCAGCATCTGCCAACTCATCAGCGCTTACTCTAATTCCCTGCCTCTAGGTTTGGGGGTTTGTTTCTTCCATTCCCCTCCCCTCCCCCAGGCAATAATTGCTGCAAAGTAGAAGTCCCTTTTGACCAGCCCAGTGAGATCCAATTACCACCATGTCAGCATGCAACCTTGGGAGTGCTTGTAACCACACACTGACCTTAATCAAGGATGTTCAGCAGAGGGGCAGTCGTTTAGTTCAACCCCTGAGTGCCCCTCCACTTTGGGTCCAACACCAGGAACCTGCCGCCATGTTAATTCATGGTATGACCTTAAATATCTCATTTCTCCACACACACGAGGCATGGGGGAGAACCACATCAGCCACCGAGATGGAGTTAACACTCTGGCATGGGGACAGTTGCACCAAGTCTATTATCAAGAGACTGGGCATGGCCTTTTTTCAATGTGTGACTAAACTCCAGGGGAAGAAGCACCTGCTGTAGCTTCAGAGATGTGAAATGGGTCTGCCCTGAGTCAGCTCAGGGTATGTAAATAAGTTTGAGCATCTGCCCACAAATTTTCCTAGTAGCAAAGCAATTGTCACCAGTGGAGCCAAAAGAACAACCACCACCATGGACATGCTGCCTTTCACATGGTCAGTTTATTATAAATGAAGCCTTAGACCTGCAAGTTACATAAGCAGTATGAAAAACACTATATTAATTGGCCTGGCTTCAAAGGACTCATGATAGCTCCATGGGAAGCACTGCAGCATCTCTGGACCAAGAGCATCCAGGGGATGCAGAACACACAGACAACACTGAAGGGATGTCAGCCTGTTTTTGAGTGTCCAAGGGTACCTTTTTCCCTCTTTTCTCTGATAATGCATGATAGAAATATTACTGCCCACAAATAATGAATATTTCACTATGGTTTTGAATTCATCACTGGGCAGACTAACCAGAATCCTCCTAACATTTTCAGTCTTCCTTTTATTCTTCCTATTACTTTTATTCCTCTTGGCTCCTCTTTTCAGACTGAGGCATGTGCACACAAAGTGATATCACTTTCATGTCAAGTAAGTGCATGGGTGGCTGCTGCAGCAGGCACCTTACTGGCTACTTGTGCATCCTGGGATGCAACCTACTAGCAGTCTGACATCTAGAAAACTATTTTTGTCCAGGTCTTTCTTGTTCAATCTCCATTCATCCATATGACCAACCTATCAACTTCAGCTGAAAATATCCGACCCTCCCAATGACAGGCATTTACATATCATCAGCTGGATACTTGATTATCTTGAGAGCACCTTAAACATGCTGGGATTTGGGAGGAATAGTGCAGCATGAGTTTTCTGCCTATAGGAAGCTCTGTTTTTCCAGTGGGGAGGAGAATCGGGGTGCTTGGTGATGTGTCTTCTGCTGCTTTTGGCTCTTCCTCCTGCACCATGATGCCACACGGAGAGGAGGGAAGGAGGTGAGGACACATCTGGCTGCCACACTTCAGCCCTGCTGGGGGTTTTCACCAAGCACCACGTGCAGCAGCAGCAGATGCACTCAGGAGCTGCATGTGGCCCATCAGCTGCACTTTTGTTACCCTGCATGGCAGCTCATGTTGAAAGGAACAGTCAGCTGTGTCATTTTCTTTGGGCTGAGAATGTTCCATGACATCTGAAACTCACGTGTCCTCCAGATGCTCCACTGCTGCTGCTGAGGCAGCAGCCCCACAGGCGTCCTGCAGGCTCCAGGCTGGCAGACCCGAACTGCAGCTCACCCTCTGGGGCCAGGGAGTGGGCTGGGCACAAATGAGCTGGAAAGGCAGACTGTGTTGCCTTTAAGGGCCAATTGGAGGTCTTGGACAGCAGTCAGGAGGACTCCTGATCAGCACCACTCTATGATGAGCTTTTTGATGAAAGTTTGAATTTTGAATTAAGTATATAGAGATATACTTGGAGAGGATGCAGGAGAGAAATGGATTTTCTTGCCCTCTCCTCATGGAGTGTTTTGGCTTTTAGACTAAGCTGACCCACATGCAGAGAGTCCCCAAAAGATCTGGAGGGTCCTGCCCTTAGCCCAGCATCTGTATTGCTTCTCTTCTGCTAGTACATGTGGTGGTGAGGTCACACAGAGCAAAGACCTAATCCACCTGGACACTACTCCTACCAAAAAGTAGTGATGGCTTTTTACCTGAGTCAGTCCTGACAGCAACGTCTCCCTCATCCCAAATGAATGTTGCTGTAGATGTGTAGAGACAGGGAGAGCAAGAAAAATCTTCCACGTGCACAACTTGGAAGAAGAGGAAGAAAAGAGCTCTTAAAGAAATCTAGCTGTACTTACCCAAATACTTCCTTTTTTAGTTACCACCCTTTCACTATCTAACAACTCAAGTGGTAAATGTTTCTTAGGGTTGCTTGTGTGATCCCCTTATCTAGGGATCAAAAGTGTCCTAAGATGGTATCAGTTTCACCTGAGGGGAAAGAAACCTTCAATTTATTTTCTATAGCTGAGGCAGAGGCTGCATTTTTTATAAAATTCCCAAAGTGTATTTGGAGACATCCCCGGTCTGGTTAGATTACAAGACAAACACTTTGTTCAGAGCCAGAAGAAGAACTCTGCTGACTCTCAAAAAATAATACAGTAATAATGAATAGCAAATGTAGGTCAGATGCTCAGCTAAGAAAAATGATCATTGCTTGTCAGCCCTTTGCAGAGCTCCGGTGGTTTACACCAGAAAGGACCAGGGTTTCTCACTCTGTCTGAGAATATCTATAGAGGACTTCTTATTTTCCAGGGTGGCATAAAGCTGTTATTGACATGAAATTGGGATGCCTGCTCCACTCATGATTAATGAGGCCACAAGTGAATTATATTTGTCACCCTGGCATGACTGACACTTGGATTTTTACTGTACCATACCACTGCCTCCTGTTTATGCCAAGGAATTTACAGGCACGAACCCTAAATCTGAGACTTTATTAAGGTTTTTCTTTTTAATGTCTTGATCTATACTGCTAATTTATCTAAGCAGAGATCTGGAAGGCAAAATAAATATAAATGGTGCATTTTAAAATGTCTAAGCAATTCCCTAAAACAGCAGTTCTGTCAGTCATTTTGACTTTAAAATCTTGGGTTTTGCCACCTGCTACAATTGGAAACACTTGCTGTGTTTCCCTGGAAATCCTCAGCCACCCAGCAGCAGAAAGCCTTCTTTTCAAGCACTCATAATGATATATATTGATAATTGTTTCTTACAAATGTCACTTTTCAAGGGATTTAATATTGTACATACAGCAAAACCAGCAGACAAACTAATTATTGATTGGATGGTTGATTTTTGAGTGGAAGCAGGATTTTGTATTTGAAAAGGAAATTTTTGCTCTTGGCCAATGTGCAGAAGCTCAAAGGAAATTGTCTGAGGTATGAAATCTCAGTACATTCACTTTTACAAGTAGATAAATTTGTTCTAATTAGAGTTGCGATTTCCAGCTATGTAATCCCAGGGGAATTCACAACCAAAAAGTTGTTCTTGAAGAAAAGAGCAACCAGGGCTAAGGACTGAGGTAATCAAAGGTGAAAAGTTAGATTAAGCACATATGTATATGAGAGTATAAATATGTGCATGTGTGCATATAAAATACAGTATAAATCTGATAATCAATTCAATTTAACATTTAAAAGCTTGACTCTACAGGAAAATTACACTGCTACAAACCTAAGTGTGAATCTAAACACTTACAAGCACTCAGGCACTGTCCTCTGTGGATATCCTTGCTCGGGGGTTGCCTGTGTACTGCGGTGTGAGTAGCGGCTAAGATTTTTCTGCCACAGTCAGTTTTTAACTCTCTACCTCAACTCTAAAAGACAGTTTAAGTGATCTAAACCGCAGGCACAAAACATCTATTTATTTACACTGGCTGCTTCGTTTCCACTATGACATGTATTTAGTTAGGGCTGAATTGAAAAAGTGACCACAGGTATCTCTGGAGATAGCTCAATAAATGTATATCGCACTCATAGCCACAAACTCGTTTTCACTCAGGTGAATGTGCCCAGGAGAGTGGGTCTGAGAACACTCTTGACATTTTCATTCTGTTGGCTAAAGGGAGAGACTGAAAAAACAGGTTGAAAAGCCTGAGGAGATGGAAGTAATGTAAAAGCTGCTTCCAACTGTGTGTAAAATGTTTAGCGACTACAGTGTCATAACAATTTGACACTGAGCTGGCAGTGTGTGCCTGTGTGCCAGTTTCACAAGAGGCAAAGGACAGCTTTCCTTGAATTGCCAAGCCTGCTCCAGTGATCAGGTATTATTGAGGAGGTAACAGGGGCTGAGATGGCAGGGCTGGTTTGTTTTCAGAGGTAGTAGGGCTGTTTTACTCAGTTCCAAGTTAGTGACATCTGCTTGGACTCAGATCCTCATGAGGCTCTTACTCCTCTATATTACTTTTCCAGGGGCAAATGTCTAAAGATTTTGTAGTTGGCTTTTTCATAGAGAAACAGGTCTAGAATGTAGAATAATCTCAGTGAAATGAAGGATGGAAATAGAGGTGAGAAGGGTTAGAAGAAGAGCAGATAGGAAAATATCAAGCATAGCTAATAATAAAGCAGAATGTCCAGATGATTTATTTTCTTTGTTTCACTGATGCCTTTTGACAACAGTTAAATATCAAAAAAGGAGATATACCAAAATTTCTGATACAAACAGTTCCTCCCTGCTCCTCTACTAAATTTCAGGGAAGTTCAGATCCAAATTTTGTAGCTTTGTCCTTTTAGATATTAAACAAAAAAATCCTAGCATTTGCCAACAGTTACATTCCTCAGCAAATCCATCTGCTGCTGTGCTGTTTCCATGGAGGTTGAGCTCATCAGCTTTTGCACTATTTTGATGCCCATGCACGTTTTCAGCAACTTGAAGGCATACCTGAGAAACTGTAATGACCCTCTCTTCAGAAAATCTTTTGTAGCTTGGTACCTCCACCCTACAAGGCTCACTGCAATGCTGAGTCTCAAATCAGTCACTTCAGCTAAAGAAGGGCCATGGCAAGGTGAAAGGAGTTTAGCTGAGGAATTTATCCTTTGTTAACGTGCAAGCACATAATGAATTTAGGAATGAACGTCTAAATCTGTATACTTTCCACCTACTCTTGTTATCAGGAGAAGACAAAAGCCTCAAGATGCTCAAAACTGATGTGGGCTGTCCCTTCTTCCCAGGTTTGTTTATTGTGTGCTTTAGGGAGTGGTCAGCCTACTGTCGTGGCCACTGGCACCGCTGTCCTGCTTCCACTCAGCCCCCTCCAGAGCTCACTTCCCCCTCAATTTTGTCAGCATAACTGCACATGAAAGGGCTCTCTAACCCAACTGCTGAAGTGATGAGAGTTACAAAAATAAACATAGTACTGCAAGTGTTGAAGCTGACCCAGATTACTGTGACAGAACTGGGTTAGGGAGCACCTCCAGCCTGCAGTTATGGTGGCAGATACAGAGCAAGGATGATATTTAGCAGGAAAGGAAAAGGACAGCTGGAACACGGGAGTGCCGTGGAACCGGGTTCATCTGAGGCCAGAAAAGCACATTAACCTCTGCTTTAAGCAGAGCCTGCTGTCAAGACAGCACCTCGTTTCTTAGCTCTGTGAACCCTTCCCTATGGTACAAGCATTCAAGAAGGCTTTTCAGTGATAATGGCAGCGAAGCTAAAACAAGCAATGAAGAGAAAGAGGGACAGCGAGAAGCTGGTTAGAAGTGAAGGTTGTCCTTGTTTTATTATCTAGTCAAGAGACTCTTCTGAATTATTTACAGGTAAGAGAAAAGCCCTCTTCTTCTGCCAAAACTTTAGAAGGAGATGAGTTGTTTTTTTCAAACCAACAGAAGCTCCAGGCTAGTGATGAACTCTGCCATCTCAACAAACACCTATGAACTGAAGTCCATCGCTCAGTCCACATTAGCATTTTCCCTTCTCCTTGCACTTGTTATAGCAGCCACTTGAGTCAGCGAATGTTAGACCATTTTGCATCTCTGGGCCTGACTCTGGTCATTGTTAGAATAGATTATTACAAAGATAGGAACAATTATTACAAAGAAAATAAGCTTTCAGTTTCTTGGAAAGCCTCTTCTGTGACAGGTTGTATATCAAATGGTGAATATTTTTTTAACAGAAAGGGATAGAAGAACAAAGCCTCTGCACTTTCTTATTTGGGATAGGGCTGGGTGGAAGAGCAGGAAAACTGGCACTGAAAAGTAACTAGCCACCCCCCAAAGGGAAACTATATGTCTTTGCAGAGAGAGAGCATATGTCAGATCCATCCCAGAGGTCAGGCTTGGGAGAGGGAGAGAAGATATGGAAGACAAGAAAGGAAGACTAGCTCTGTTTTTCAAGAGCATCTGGAGCTTTACTGAAAGGGTGCCTCTACTGAGAGAAGTGTCCTGCTCAGACAGCCCCATTCAAGGGAAGTCACCACAGGCAGGAAATGTGGTCAGGAAAAAATCATCAGCAGTGGAACACAATCAAGATATGATATTAAGGGGAAGCTATTTGCATCTGGTAAACAGGTTGTATTAGTGTAACAAAACCCTGCAATTAGGCTAAATTTTCTGGACATCACCCACTGATGACCCCTCTGCTGTTCCTCATGAATAATGAGTACATATGGTCAGACAAAGCACTCATTTAATAGCAACTTCGGACCAATTTTGAGGGCGTTGGTTTTGTAGTGAGCCCTGGAAAGACTGGGATCTGAGTCATATCATAACAGGGTCACTATGCTGTAAATGGTTAAAAGCACCTCTCATTCCTAGCAGCACTCCCTCAGGTCATGAGAGCAAAGTGATCAGAGATATTAATAGCCATCACATCTAGCTGGAAGATGGAAAGCTGACTGCACACATGAATGTCTCCCTTGAGTGAGTTTTGTCTCTGAGCTTGGTGAAAGGACTGAAGTGCACGGGAGAGAACGTCATTCTCATTCCCAGAAATATTTTATTGATTTCCTTCATATAATGCACTTCAATAACTCATCCCCCAAATACATGACACTCCAGCTCCATATAAATAGGTATTAATCTCATGTAAATTACTGACAAGTCTTAATTAAGGAATAAGATGGAACAGCCCATCTAGTCTGATTAATGGCATACATAGGACATGCACCAGGGCACAGGGAGGCACAAGGCAAAATAAAGGGCTTCCAGTCCACTCATGGCATGAAATCAATCAGCAGAACAACAAACCCAAACACATCTTCGGGGTATTGTCATAGTCAAGGGCTTGACTGTTGCTCTAGCCTTGACCATGAAACTTCCAGGAGTTTGTTTAAAAGAAAACATGGCAGAAACTGAGTCTCTCAGATTCTTCCAAAGCATCAGGCTATGTGATTGCATTGCTGTTTGTATCTTTCTTACCCATCCAAATAAAACATGCTAGCAATAGCAGCAGAAGCATGGGAGAAGGTCTATAATGCAAGAAACTCACCGAGCAGAGAGATGCCTTTGCAAATCCCTGGAATTGGCCATGCTCCTCAGTGCAAGCTGAAAACAATTCTGCACATTTTAGGGGGCATCATTCTAATTTTGTTTATGGCGCTGTAAATTAGGAGGGACTCTATGGAGGTCAATGGAACTAAAAGACTGTGAAATTGATGTGAGGGAAAGAAAGGGGGAAAAAAAGCTCCATATGTTTCTTTCCCTGCACACTAGTGTCAGAGTCTGCTTCCTGGTTTATCAAAGCATGCTATAGCCCTTTCTATTTCCCACTAGAGAAGTAGACTATTAGCATACAGCTGCACCTCTTAGGAGAGCAAAACCAGAAAGAACGAGAGTTTTGGTGGAGTGGGGGTTTTCTGTTGTTTTGTGGGGTTTTTTTCACAACAGGCAATACAAAATACACAGAAGAGGGAGACGTGACAAAGCTGGCTCTCAGCTACAGTAATTCAGTTCATTTAGTCAGTGGAATTACACTGACTTACTGTAGATGATCAATTCACCTCAGTCTGCCCCCACTCCTCTTTCTCTCTAGGTCCAGAGAGGTTGAAAGCAAGCACTGAAAAGAAAACAACATACAAGGCCAAAGAAACTCAAGTGGCAGACAACTTTGTGGAATGAGAATGCATCAATATTTAACAGTGCAAAAACTAGGTAATGGAAAGGGAAAAGGGAGACAAAGGACATTCCAATAAAATTGGGGAAAGTTTCCAGTAAAAAAGACATTGCAGCTGAACAGTTCTGAAATGAAGGGGAAAGCATAGGTTTAAGTGAGTAAATGAATGAGTCCCACTCTACTCTACATGCTGAGATTATGGGTTCATAATAATGTGAGCCCATTGATCACAGGTTCCCATTCCCTCCTTGCTCAGGATTTTCCTAGTCGCCTGCATCCTGGGGCTCTGCATGCCTGCATTCCCACTGTTGTACCTCTGGCTCTACAGGCTCCCACCCTCCCATCACCACAAGGGCTGCCTGGCATTTCCTTTTGTTTTGTTTTTTCTTTTCCTCCTATGCCCCTTCACCACTGATTTTGTGGGTTGTGCTTTATTAAGGTGGGAGGAAGAAAAGAGCCATTGGCCATTGATTATTGTCACTAAGGACTTCAGCCCCAAGGATAACTGTCCTTGCTGGTTAAAGTACTGACTGTGGCCATCAAATCACTTGCTAGCTTAATAGTGCTCTTCCTGTGTGCTCTGTCTTCTAATCCAACTGAAGAAGTCCAGAGCAGGCAGGAAGCTTTGACATTGAAAATCAGATCTCTTACAGGACTGTTACTAATAAAGCATTTGTTGGGAAAAATTTCTGTGAATCAAATACGGTTGGTTATTACTTGGGGCACCTGAAGGAACAACCAGGTCAGTTGTTCCATCGCAGCCTGCCTTGGAGAGCAGTAAGCTCTGGCTGAGGTGAGGTGAGCAGGCAGAAGTCAGCAACCTCTTCAGACACCTCCACTGAATCCAACAGACAGCATAAGGCAGTGGGTCTTAGGTCAGGGTGCCCTGCTAATTTTTCTCCTAACTTAAGCACTTTGGGGGTTTTCACCCAAACACCAGATTAATTAGACCTATTTTTTTCTTTCACTATTCACTCTGCACTTCAGCTACCCTCCCTGCACACAGGCACAGACACACCACACCCCCACTCTCCATCTGAGCTACTGGCAGCACAGCTATGTCCAGGCTAGCAAAGCCCTCTGGGGCAGATGTAAGTAAAACCAGCTGAAAGTGCTTTAGGTAGTGCACCTTTTAGTCTGGTTCACTGATATAAATGAACTCTGTCAGGAAAAAAAAGTGTTTGTTTTTATGCTTCATGTTGGTTTAACTGCAGCTACCATAAAAATATAGCTGAAAATGTCACAGCAGAATCACACCCTGACTGACAATGAAATACCAGCCAATGTCTCTAGCATAAATCTTGCATAAAGTACCAAGGTTTAATTTCCAGGGCAAAGGGAAGCAGGGAGGGAGACCTGGCAGGCAAGAACTTAAAGGAGAAGAAAGAAGAAAAGCACCTTAAAGAGAGAACAATTCTATTATTAAATAGATATTAATTTATGTACATTAGCAGATAGTGGGGCATGCCATTAGCAGTCACTCTTAAAACAGTAAGAATTTTTCTGTTTCAGGCCTCTGGATAAAACTGCAAATTGTTGAATGGAAAAAGCTCCAATGAAAATATTTCATTTTGGCAGAGACAAGGCCACCTACAAGGCTTTCCATTTCCCTTTTTTCTCCTCCTTCTCCCTCTTCCAACCCCCTTGCAGCCATTAATTTACTAGCAGCAGCTGTGATTGTCTGAGATATGCAGACAAGCATAAGACCATCCTGTGCCTCATGCCAATGCTGTTAGTTCAGGAATATTACAGGATTATTTTTTAAGATGTTCCTCCTCTTGTATGCAAGGCTGGAATTGAAAAAAAAGGAACTTAAGAGGATTTTCATGCAGCGTGTTTGTTATTCATTTTGTTGTTGCCACAGCATGTGGGATTTGTGTGCATTTAAGATATCAACTTAACTGTGTTCCCTTCATTTCATTACTTGTGTTTGCCAGCTGACGGGATGCCAAGGTGAAGTAACTGAATCAAAGAAGATTTAAAGTAAATACCATTTAGAAT
>WEKY01058592.1:0-11067 GCA_013390045.1 Picathartes gymnocephalus | reverse complement strand
ACACTAATGACAGGTTGCTGGGTTCTGTCTCAAAGCCATAAATTGTTGACAGCAATGTTTTTTGAAAGGCTTAAGCAAAAGCTTTCTAGTTGCCATATAATTTTAATGATTAAAGTGAAAATCAGGGCAATTTATTAATTAATTTTGACCTTTTCTTCTCCCCCAGGAGAGCAGGAAGACAAAAGCTTTGCTTTGTTAAAAAGTTGTGAAGTAATACAGATGTATGACATGCTTACAGAATAAATCCATCTCAGGAGAAAGGCAGCATGAACTTGAACCTCACATACTTGCAGGTGCTTCTTGATTCAGCAAGAAAACAACTATTTATCATCCTAAAAAGTATTTTAACTTACTTAAAATGCCCTGAAAGTCCAAATCTGAGGAGCACCTGTTTAATATTTAAATGCAGGTCCTACTTGGTCAATACTCCTCTAACCCTGCCCCCCCCCGCCTCTTTTTTTTAAACACAGAAGCTGTACTGTCTATAGTGCTTGAAGATTTTGTTGCTAGCTTCTACCTCATTCACATTCCTGCTTATCTCAAAACAGACATTAGGCTTCCAGTCGGAAAGCAAAGCTAATAAAGCAGCTCTCTCAGAAGACTGCAGAGTCAATATGTAATCTGAGGCCTATTTTCACTGCAAAGGGAGTGAAAGTAGTAACCTCTCTCAGAGTAATTGAACAGTGGGATACAGGTCTCAGTCACTTGAAATTTTCCTTCTAGCTGGACACCTTGAGGCTTATCTGGCTTGTCCTGTTCAAAACACTACAGTCTAAATGTAGGTGAAATGTAGGTGATTGCACGGGCCTGCTAGATAGAAAGTGAGGATGTGATAGTGTCACTTGCTTATTCAAGATATTATCTTTGCATATGTTTAGAGCTGCTTCTGCTGAATTTCGTTTTAAATAACCACTGATCATTAGTTCCCCACAGTATGTCACTCTGAGTTCCACAGAATCTGTGTGGCTGTAGAGGAACAAAGTGGGTTTCCACTCCAGCTCACATTACTGAAGGACTGATATGCAAATATTAGCAGCCAAGACTGCCATGAACATCTGTGCAATCCCTTAGAAGACAACAGTACAGTACAGATGTAAGCAAGAGCAAAATAATGTCCTCTGGGAATAACCTGGTGTCAGTGGGAGAAATGCAGTATGGACCCTCCAGTTTCTACATCTCCTGGTAAACCTCTTAGTTGAAGCATCCTATGAAGACTTAAGGACTTGCATGGAATAAAAAGCAGGGCACACTCCTTCAGCACCAAGCTGAGGATCCCCATGCACCGTGTATCATGATGCAAGCACAGCAATTCATGCTCAGTCAAGATTTTAAGTAAAAAAGGGCAAAGAAACTCAAACTCACAACATGCTCAACACAACCCTCAATGACCAGATTACTTTCTGACAGCTATCAATGATTCTGATTCAATGAACTTTATAGTACATGTGACTCCTTTGCCAATGAAACAAAAACATCTAAATCATAGCTGTACCTCTCCCAAACAGCAGAAAGGCAAGTGCTGTTTATTTGATTAGAGTAGTGGTGCCATCAGTGATAGGCACCTGTGAGGGACAGAACAAATTGACTATACCATTCTGCCCACAAACCCATCAGTTTCAACCCAGCAAATGCAGTGTGGCTAACTCACTTGTCTCCATTATCATCCTGGACAGCGGTGAGATGGCGCTGAGCTGCCAACAGCATCTTTACATCTCCAGTTACGGCATAATCGAAGAGAGCATTGCAGTGACGCCTGGCAAGCTGCATGGCCTTCTCCAGGAAGAGAGCATCTGCAACACAAAGTTTCCTCTTCATCAGCCTGGCTGTTTTCCTTGGAATACCACCTACTTTTGACAGGCATTTGTACTGTCACAGAAATACAAAGTGCAGGCCACCAAGCATTATTCACTGCTTCACTGAGATGGATGCTAATTACTCCTGAGAGATAAGGGCAGAGGGAACAAATGCCTTGGAAGAAAAACTAGGTGCATGCTGAGCATTCAGGCAGCAGGAACCCTGAGAACAGTCAAATCTGGAAGTTCCCTCTGGTTTAACTGGCACTGAATTAACAGCACTGATGTGCAGTTGTGCGTAATGAGACAAAAGGAGCAGAACTTTGATCTGGAACTTGCAAGTCCGAGTTGTTTTGCCTTGAGGAAGCTGAGGCACAGGAAGGCTAAGTGACCCATCAAATATTGCAGAGAAGCTCTGAATAAAGCTATGGAATAAATGCAGGGCTTTGCACTCATTCTCCAACTCAAATCATCCTGTCCATCGTGTTTTACAGCAGCAGCACAGAGTCTGTTCTCCTGTTTAAAACATTTCACTTTTTACAATGCTTAGTTTTTGTATCCTGATTTTAGAATTATAAAATGGACAACCACCGAGATTTCAAAAAGCAGAAGTTGTCATGGTGGGGAGGCAAAAGGGAGAAAAGAAACTCATTTGCAGAAAAAAGTAACTCTAGCTGCTCTGTCAATACTTTTGTGGTTCTGTATCAGCAAGAAACTAGTGAAAATGAAACAGATCAACTTTGAAACTACAGCATCATTCTGTGAAGCAGTATCATCTGAAACCACCCTGTATTTTGAACAGTTTCATGTTTCTATAAAACCTCGTAAGGTTGGGAATTACTAAGAGCAAACAAGTACAACAGACTGTGTCATTTAAAGCACACATGGGGAGAGAATACCCAGGATTTCCAGCTACACAAAACCAGGCATTTAGACTGGGTCAGAAACATATCCCTGATGAACACAAACACAGTTCCTGTAAAACAAAGACTTAGTCAGCTATCCATGAAGCTTATTTTTCTGGCCAGTACATCCCTGTACTAAATGCCTGGGCTGATGGATTTATATTTGCTATTTCCCTTTTAACACTAAATATGTTATATTCAGGATACGTATTCACGATAAAGGGTGTTAAGCAATTCAGTCTTTTCTCGTTATACACGTTTCCAAGGATCAAAGAACTGGATGTTGAAACTCTCTGGTTTTCCGTATCAAAAACACAGGAAAGATATCCTTCAAAATATTACATGCATCTTTTAGTCTAATACCCAAATGAACTAGCCTGCAGTAGCTATTTCATGGAGCCTGTTCTTCTGCACCAATTCTTTGTATAATCTAGAGCTAGAAATTGCCTTCTTTCATGTCATTACAATAGATGGAAAAAAAAAGGTCAACTTCCTGCCTACAGTGCTCATTGCTTGGAAAACAGATAAACAATTCAGACCCCTCCTTCACAACAGCTAAATGGACGTTCTTATTTCTTCATATCAGCACAAGATTTTGTTCTCTGAACAAGTCATGGGATTTATCACAACCAAAACTTGCAAACAGCAGGTTGCTTCAGCTTTTCTCAAGAGCACCATACATTCTTAGATCACAAGAAGCTACACCTTGGAGCTGTTTACAGCTACAGCCCACCTCCTGTACTACTTTGGATTCCTAAGCCACAAGTTTCTAGTGCTGTTAATAGCAATTGTCAGACAGGGCTGGCACACACAAGGCAATGTGCTCTCTCCCTGATCCAGGGAATAACAAGTGATACAGGTCATGTTGCACTTGGTAAAAAACAAAACCAAAAAATTTCTTTGTTTTCAATTCCTACCACTACCATGTCTCTCTGGTTCAACTACTGGTTTTTTTCATTTTATGCTTAAAATGATTACACAAATCATTTTAAAGTGTCCATCAACTGTTAAAAAAAAAACAATCAAGGAAATGCATGTCTTGCTGTCTGGGAAAGGGTGATTTGTAGTCTTTATTTCAGAACTCTGCTGCTAAACCAGTTCTGTTGACTACCCTTGCCTTCCTCCTCCTTTTGCTTTATTGCCAGAAATCAAAAGACAAAACCCCTTGCAACAGTATTAAAATAGTAAGATAAAAAAACAGTTCTTTATTAAGAGCTTCCAGGTGCGACCATAGTTATGGGCTATGGGCACACCCAGTAACAGATTTCTACAGTTTTTTTAAGTTTAACAAATTATCATATCTAACAAACATTGTCCAATTAGAAGAGCAGTTGGTTAGGTAATTTTTCCCCTGGGTACTGCCCCACTGGAGCTGGTCCTGGGTTTCTCTGCCCCACTTCTCGTTATGTCTTCTAAGATTCTGTTTGGAAAACAAGATGTTCTTCTTGTAGATCCTCCACTTGAAAATAAGACTAAACAGTATTTCAGGAGTGTGTTAGAAGGTTAGCTTATTACTCTAAAATCTAAGATAAAGGGTAGGAAAAATACCAGAAACTGTATAACTACATATTAAAGGTCTAAAAAACTACAAATATATGAACAATACGTAAAAAGCAAAGATTTTTAGTCATCCGTTTGATGCATAACACTTTGCCACCCAACAGTTATTTTACTGGGTATTTGCCAAATGGAAACAGGTACGTACCTTTACATTTTAAATTCAAACCTATAACGCTACTTTGCATGCAATTTAGCAGTGCTGCAGGGAAGACGTACTGCAAGTCATACTAACATCCATTAACTCATCTACTGAAGTCTCTCAAATATCAAAAGCCAAGTCAACTGCTGAGTTACATTCTGTGTGCATCACTGCTTGCAGTGTTCCTTCCTCACACAAGTTTATTCAAAGGCAGTGTTACATGCCCAGCAGGCAAAGCTGTCTCATCTCCTTGCATGACAAGCAGAAGCTCAAGGGGCAGTACAAAGCTGGAAGGTTATCTACAGAACTAGGTATGGGGAAGGAATGGAATGCCTCCTGTTTCATTCAGCAGGCATCACCGTGTTCTGAAAACAGCAAGCAGGCATTTTTGGAGTTTCCAGACCTTTAGTACTTGCCTTGCTCTTACTGCAGTTTGATTTACCCTAAATACATTTACTTTTTCACTTACCCTGCCACCTGCAATCTGCTTCGCTTACTTCAGTTTTACAGGAAAAAACAGAATCATCCTTGTCCTCATGACCAGTAGACGTTCTGCACTCAGCCCTCTCCACGGTTTCCACCTTCACATCAGGTTTCATGTCCCATTTGTCACTTCGCTTAGCAGAGCTCTTCCTGTTTTGTTCAGCTGTGCAATTTGATAGACCTTCTAACAAAAATTAGAATAATTAGTCTCCAGTACTGTTGCTTTTTTAAATACAAGGGATAAAACTCACCTAGACAAAACCAAACCCTGAAAAATCAATACCACAATTCACTTCAATGTAAAGCTTATCACTAAACTCATGAATCACAATATTCCAGATGCCAACACACATGTACAGACAGTGATGTGACTTGCTCTAAAGTGGTAAGTTTTTAACAGCCTCTACTTTAGAAAGAAACTTTTATATATTACAACAGATTTACCTCTCGTTTCATGGTACAAGAATGTAAGTCTGAAGTACTCACATGAAATCTAGCAGAATTACTCACATACATTTTTTTTTTTTCTAAAAACAAATTGATCCTCAAGACTCTGGAAGTATCTACAGAGTACTCAACATATACATCTGAAATTACCTTCCTATTTTACGAAGCCAGGAGTGTCCTTATTATTAACTTCATATTTTCCATTGATTTCTCTGGACTACTGGGTAGTACCAGACTGTGGCAACAAAGGAAGATACATTTTCTGTGGTCTAGTCCTTGGGTCCCGTGTAATCAGCACATTCAAGCAAGCAAGAGG
The DNA here is from genome assembly GCA_013390045.1 of Picathartes gymnocephalus. Lineage (NCBI taxonomy): Eukaryota > Metazoa > Chordata > Aves > Passeriformes > Picathartidae > Picathartes > Picathartes gymnocephalus. The sequence goes on along the minus strand of WEKY01058592.1, from coordinate 5,424 downwards.
GCTGTTGCTTGAAACAATACAGAAGGACATGGAGGGTGACTGCTTTTGGTGACTGCTTCTCAGGACTGCACACTAAGAAGGAACTACACTTGGAGAGGAAAAAAGAGAAGCAGGGCAGTATAATCTACAGAAACCCCTCTGCTGCCAGAGGTTCGAAAAGAGGCCCTCCCTAGCATGCTTAGCTAGACCTGCCTGATACTTTGGCTCATACTGTAGAAGAAAATACAAGGTCAAACTCAGTCAACTGTTGGAAGAAAGACATTTTTGCTGTTACCATGTTTCATGCCAGCATTGGACTTTGTTGGGCCAGGATGGAAATGCATCCCTCCAAAAGCAGAGTATCCATATGAAGGAAAACTGAACCCTAAAGAAAGGAAAAAGATTAACAATTAATAGAATTGCATCCTAAAGCAATGAGAACACCATCTAGAAGAACACTGAACCTAAAGAACTGAGTTTTTGTTTTCTGCATATCTTCTGCTTTATTCCATCCAATAAATTTTCCAGGCTAAAGGTGAGCTCTCCCCTACCCCTTCAAAAATCCAAATAAATTCTAAGTGGTTGGTTAGTGACACTCTCTATCCCAACATCCATAAAAACACACAAATGTATTATCATGATGTCCTTCCTCTAAAACTCAGCTGAGACATCACAAGCTGCCTCTATGCTTTTGAATCTTTGTGATTACAACAGATTTGTATTCTGGTGTTATGCTATACATGTGCTGCCAGCAACACATGTAGTAATTTGAAAGCTGCTGCTCTATTCCCTGCTCTAAAAAAAGGTTGTGGTTCAGGTGACATTTGCTGACCTATAGGTTTTTAATGCTCTGCTGCAAGAACCAAAGCAATGCTCTCATGATACTGCATATCAGATATACTCTGACTTCAACAGATAGAGCACAGTAGAAAATTTAGTAAATAGTATCTCAAATTTTTTAATAGTTCTTTGCACTAACAGGGTTTATTTGCCAAATTCCACTCATGGTCCAAGAAACAATTCACAGCCTGTTTAATTTTAGACACCCAAAGATAGTTAACTGAGCAGTCTCACGAATTTCAGTGCCTCCAGGACCCTATGAAGCAACAAAGCTTCCGAAGTGGGAAGGCAAAGGAGATGATGAAGTGTTTAGAATAAGGAGGTACTTGATTGAATTGAGTAACACTAGTATAAAGGCAACAGTCAGGTCTTACATGCCTACGAGACAAAACTGTCTTTACATTTTAAAAATCAGCACGAACATCTGTCCTGCTCTCAAAGTAGAACCCATTGCCCAAAACTGCTGCCTTACCAGAGCCAGCACCACCACCTGCCCCTCCATACATGCCACCACCTCCAGTGCCACTGCCTCCACCGTAGCCATCGGAGAAGTTCGGCATGAGCTTCTGTCGTTTTCTTTGCACCTCTTCTTTATCTGGGATAGAAGGAACAGAGGGAATAGGGAGTCAATCCTGCTGGTGGCCAGGCACTGCGCAGGGTATGCATAGAGAAAGCATCACCACAGTTACTAGTTTATAAAGGAAAATGCAGAGTGTGGTAGAAGAGTCAACTTTCCTCAGGCTTCAAATAGCAGAAATCTTTGTATTGTATTGGAGCAGTGAGAATTTCTTGAGAAACAAGCCAGTCCCAAGTCCCCAGTCAGACCAGCAGCATCACTTGGGCCTACGTGATCTCCTCAGCTGTGTCAGTGCCTTGTGCTCAGACTCAGGGGACACATGCAGAGATGTCTTGGGGTGCTCAGAGCTTCCTTCAAAAGTGTCTCATGCATTTAAGAGCCCTGGAGATCAGTGGTCCCAAAATTCTTCAATGTCTAAGCCAAGTCATGAATCAGCAGGAGTGCTCCAAATCACACATTTGTTCAAGAAAATTTGCCTTTGGGGAATATAAGCACAGGCTTTACTTCCATGCAAATCAACTTCAGAAATGGAGCCTTATCAGAGGATCACAAGGCACTTTTGACTTTCAACAGTGCAGAGTATCTGCAGTGCCCTTTGAACTTCTGTTTAAGGGATGGCAAGAAATGGTGAAAACTGTGCTTGCTTGACAAGATTTACTAAAAGTATTATTAACAGCCACTAGAACAAAGACAACTTACTTTCAGGCAGGGGCATATTACTGTCAAACCATGCTGAGTAGCAGTGGGAAAAAAAAGCCTACATGTATTTTATAGTGTAAGTACAAAATAAGACTTAGCCCCCTGGAAAGCAAAACACAAAGATTTAAAAGGACTATCCCAATGACTGGGGAAAGTGAAAATGTCATGACAAGAGCTACAAAAATAGGTATATAAACACTACATGGGTTAAAATCCAGTAAAACTGTTGAGAAGAGAACAAAATATCATTTGCTTATTAAACCATCTAGTAGTTTTCAACAGCCATATGACGAAAAGAAATTTCATGCACGGGCACATCAGTCAGTGCATCAGATGAGACAGCTGAATACACGAGACTGTACACTGACAAATCCACGTGCACTATATTCAGGTACACATGATGTCTAAGTATGTATGCATGCACACATCAGGCATACTCACACTGATGAGGAGAGAAAATTCTAGAGAGCAATCTAGTCAGAGAAACACAAAAAAATCCACATACATGTGTCTAAGTTTGAGGGAACACTTGCAACGAGGGAAAAATATAGTTCCTAAATAGTAATTTAATTATTAGGTTGTACACAGGATCTGAAAATGCACATAATGTTGAGCTAATTTTACTCAAGAGGCACACAAAGAGGTTTGCTTCAAATCTGGCAACTTTGCTCTGCAGCTGAACACTTCACTTCCCTTAACACTTGTGCAAGAGGTTCCTGAAATCATTACCAAGAAGAAATCCTCTGGCAGCTCTGGAAGCTTTTGTGAATTCATGCTGCTATTTTATTCTAACAGTTGTGAAACAGACTCACTTGGACCACCACCACTCCCTCCTCAGCTGTCCTGAGTCTCTCACCACTGATACACATTTATTTTAGAGATTTTGACAGGGAATTTATTTCAACACGGCTCTACCTTAGGGACAGAAAACATTGAAGATTAGAATTCAGTAGTGTAACCTGCAGGCAGGTAAACTGCTAAGCAGAAAGATAATCTTAATACAGTGAAACACCAATTATGACTTGGGCCTCAAGACATTTCCATATCATCAACATTATTGGTATTTAAAACCATGGCTGCCAATGCCATTCCTGTCAAATATTTCAAATGCAGACTTCAAAGGGCACAGATCTGCTGGTTAAACTTCTTTTCACTAATAATTTAGGAAGCAGTCCAATACCAACTATTCTACTTCTGCTAAGCAACTAAGATTTTAAACATAAGAGATTGGAACAGCACTTTCCCTGCTCTCAGAAGAAATGTCTTGGGCTTACTTAACCAGTACAGGCAATTGGAAAATTCAGAAACATCAGTGACATTGGCATGATGGTAAAAGGTGAGAACTGCAAAATATGTATGTTTTCCACCAGGCACCAAACCAAACCAGGCTTTGGTTTAGGGTTTCATCTGAAAGTACGGTCAGTAAAATCTTCTCAGGTATTATTTGGCAGACACTCAGAGGAAGAGAGTGCCATCTGCTGTATGGACAGGCATGTGTGCATATAGGGAATCTGAAAGGAACAAGCCTCATTCGGAAAATATGCATGGATTTACTGCCTACCAGTCCTGCAACAACACCTACAAAACCCATTATAAAGATACCACACTGCATAATAACTCTGCCCAAAACAAGGAGGGAAATATATTTTCTAAAAATAACAACTAAAACAAAAAATTCCTCATCCAACCAGTCCTATCTTATTAAAAATATTCCTAGGGACCCTGCAGTTTCCACTCCCAATCTATAAAACGGGTTTAATGAGTTACCTTTGATTTCCGGATAGTAGAGAAAAGGCTTTGGTTCGCTTGTTTCTAGATCAGATTTCCTACGCAGTTGTACAAATACAGATGCTGGCTTTGTGATATTGACATCTCGGTACTTGGGTGTTTTGAACACAATAGCAAACTGTGAAGGAAACAAAGATAAGCATATCTATCACAGAGCGTGGCTTTTGACAACTTGGCTTTTACATTTGTGCTATTTTGTAGGCGTTGGTTTAGGGCTTGGGAGGCAAAAGTTCATAGCAAAGGGCTTTTACAACAGTAAACTTCCATTTCAGTTTTCAGTTTCACTTCTGAGGTTGACTCCTAAAGCCTTTTGGGAAAGGCAGAACTTCCATGCTAAGTGCCACCACATCCCATATCTCAGTACTGCAGTTTTTGCCCCCTCATCCTTTAGCATCTCTTCTGTGGCCTTCTCAGTGTCTTCACAGGAGCTCTCAGTAGTTTATATATCCTATCCCAATTTATGGATATGCATATTTATGGGGTGCATGTTAAAGCAATGGGGCTTTCTCCCAGCCTCCTTGCACTGTATTCCTAGTAACCTAACAGATGTCTTTAAAGAACTATTTTATTATTATTATTAGGAAGTAACCAGCGAAAGAGGAGGTCAGTACAGGATACAGATGCTCTTACATAATTTACCAACTATAATATAATCCTAGCTTACAGAGATGGGAGAATCATTAACAAAAGACAAATGCTCTGTTACTTACCTGCCTATGTACATCTGTAGGAGAAAAATCTCCAAAGCCTTCCCACATACCACCATTCTCATCCTCTTCATAGAAACGTATTTGAATATCATCTACAAAGAATGAATGAAACACTCTGGGATGTTTGTGCATTTGTTTAAACTTTGGCTATGGTTATTTCAGATAAAAACCAACATGATTACTTTTTGGCTGGATGACAATACTACATAATACACCAATTACCTTTATCTGTTTTATGAAAATGGCAGAAATAACCCATTTTCAACATCAAGTTTAGATCAGCCTAATCCTAATGACTTCACTGAAGTTGCTATTCACTGAGCTGTAAAAAGAGAACTAGGTTCACATCATCTTCCTATTCTAGGGCTATAAAAACATTCCAGAGGAGCCTTATTTGGAACAAACATGTAAGGAGGAGAGAACTTGAAGCGTGAAATGTAGAAACCACCCTCTCTCCTCCAACAGTTTCAGTTCAGAAAACTGTAGCAAAACCTGAAGTGCCACAGTTCAAGTTCCGCTTGCTGCTGGCAGAGTGCCACGGTGAAGCTGCAGCTCAGAGACCTGGCGGGTGTGAGCGAGAAGCGTGTCAGCAGGGATCCTTTACCCTCCAAACAGCACAGGCCAGAAACACGGCATTTGGCTTCTGCTCCTCTAGACAAAATTTCTTTCATTCGCTTTGTATTTATTTATTTATATTTTTAGGAAAAGCATGACATTAGGAAATTCCTTCCACAGCACTCCCGGTGAGAAAAAGCTAGGAAAAGCCTATTGACTCTTAGGGTGACTGATGCAGGACAGGCTTTTGTGGCAGGCAGACTGCTTCCCCTGGTC
>WEKY01058589.1:10845-26604 GCA_013390045.1 Picathartes gymnocephalus | reverse complement strand
AACAACAAGAATGGTGAGGCACTGGACTGGTCTGCCCAGGGAAATTCCATCACTGGAAGTATTCAAGGTCAGATTGAATGTGGCTTTGAGCAATTCGATCTATTGCAGTATTTCCCTTACTAAGTCTGAGGGGTTAGACTAGATGATCTTTAAAATTTGTTTCCAATCCAAACTACTCCATGATTCCATGAATCTATCAATCTATCACTTTTTGATACTGTGGTTTATGATTCCATAAATATAATTCCTGTTAACTCCTTGAGTAATAAATATAAATATGTGCTGTTGACTTCAGTCAAATTTCCTGGACCAATGTTTTCACTTTGTACTAAATCTGGATTCAGTTCAAGTTTAGGAGTTCAACCAAAAAATGCTCATATATTTTTATTTGGAGTTGATTTTAATCTGTGAATTATTTATCCAGAAATAGATTGTCCCTTTTTAAGACATCTTTTTGAAGCCACTTCAAAAAGCCACTTGACTTTTTTGTCAAAATAAGAAACACAGAAACTTTTATTTTTCATAGTTCATGGAATACAAGTGGTATCAATTATTTTATTTCAATATATTGAATAAAATCACAAAGTGTGCAGTTTGAAGTTTTTGTTTCTAAGAGAGAAATGCAAATTTAATTCAGCATGGGTTGCAATATGTTGATTATATAGAGCAGCAAGGATATGATGAACATTGTTTTTTAAAGCACCCCTTAATACTGCAATATTTTTGGCTTGCTTCTTTTTTTCTTTTTTTTTTTTTTTAAATTGCAGCACAGTAACTAATTTAAGTAAAAGAAGTCCACAATTATAACTGTTCTTTTGATTTCCATATAAAATCTGATCTGTTTCTGCATATTTGTAAAAGGGGAAGGAATTTGACCTTGCAAAGAAAATAAATATCTAAGTGCTCTGAGCCAAAGGTAAACACCAAAATGACAACTCTTCAGTATTGCTCAATGTCATTTATGCCTTAGCAACAGCACCACATGAAATGTCAAAGAAATCACTGCCCAGTTTTAGTTCAGTAGTTGGAAGGAAATTATGCATATAATGCTCATATATATATATGCATATAATGCTCATATATATATATATATAAAAAATAATTTTTAACCAGATTTATCAATGGAAATTTAAGTTTGGTACAGTCAATATTTCAGAGATAATGTTACAGAAATCAAGTTTATTTACTACACAAAAACGGAGTTACAATTCAAAACTTTTTCCTGAAGTATTCCCAAGAGTCATGGTAGATTAATTTAATACAGAGAAGCATTTCACGTATGTAATACTATCCAGAAACTGCCTAGTTTTCCACACTATTCTTCCTTTATTTCTTGGTGAAAAACTCATAAATGAGACTGTCAGGTTGCTTCCTGTCGTGTAAAGTATTTCCAGATGCATTCAATTCAGCATGCACACCATTTAGACTTATAATTTGTTTTAAAATTTAGCAAGTGCTAAGAACACATACAGAAAAAGAGAGAGACTGTGAGATTTTGTTTTCACATTGGAACAGAGATTTATGTTTTTAAATCAAATTGTGTTTTTATGTGCCTGTCCTCTTTAGGATTTTAATGTTTTGATTCCCCCTTCCCCAGCCCAGTTAATATAAAAAGTACATTTATAATAACAAGCTTAAAAATCTGCTGGGGTTTCATTATCTCGACATTTTTGAAAGCAGAACATTTAAGAAGAGCATGAAGCAGAGGTAGAGGTGCCTATAAAAGTGTTTCAGCTTTAGATTTTTCAAGGGAAATATTTCTTTTTCAGAGCACACTTACAGAACTATTTTTGTGATTTTTATTTAAATTATGCTTTTTAATTTGACAGTTGAAATAATATACAAAACATCGTAATGATATGACCCAGAATGTCTTAATTTTCTGGACTATAATAGTACCATAAAAGGTTAAACTTGCAGAATGGAGAGTTCAATTATCTGTGGCAAAAAGAGTTATTTGTAAAAAACGGAATTATTCATTTTTATAATGTTAGTTGTTATAAACTTGACTTCTATGAGTTACACTTGTTTAGATTTCCTTCTGGAATTAATTAAGTCTGTTAAATTAATGTTAAAATTATTGTTACAGTAGTTGCTGATTTCTTTCACATTACAGCAATTATAGATTTGTCTACATGCATTTATACATATTTAACAGAAACCTCCCCCTGCCTGGCTTTTATGTCTGGTATTCTTTTTCTTCTGAGATAAAGTTCAAAGAATTCATATGAGATTTTCTAACTGTCCATAAGAATTTCTGTTTACTTTGTAGAAAACTTCTAAGAGAAGTCTTTAGCTATAAGTTGTAAAGCTAAATCTGTGGCAGGTTGCAAGGATAGAACCATGTGATCAAGAGTTATACACAGAACAGACATGTCTCCTCAAAGAACAAAACACGTTGTGCCTGACACTGACTTATTTTGAGGATATGAACTGCAAAAACACTTATCTAACAAGAAAATATCTGTAAAAGATACAGATGTTTTCATCGTGAAAGTGAAATACTGAAATGCATGTTTGATGGTAATATGAGGCAGGAATCACAAGTTACTAATCACATACTTTCAAAATTAAGTCCATTCTCATAATTACAATTTTTTAAGACCTGTCTATATCCAAAGGGAACAATTCAAAGAGAATCGTTATATCTAGAATGGTATTGATAACATACCAGTGCTGGCTATCACTCAGCAGTGCCTGCACAACATCACGGCTGTTTCTCTAACCAGCCTCTCCAGCACCCAGTGCCAAGGGGAGTAGGCTGGGAATGGGCAAGAGTGGGCTGGGAGGAGTGAGGGGAGGGGGGCATTCATCAGTAGGGTGTTTGTCTTCTGAATTAATTGTGACATGTACTGAGGCCCTACTTCTCTGGAAGTCTCTGGACATCAACTGCTGATGGGGAGTAAAGAATAAATATTTTTGTTCTGTTTTGCTTTGCTTCCACAGAGTCTTTGCTTTTCATCATTGCATTGCCTTTATCTTGTTTCACAAGATTTGAATCTTTTCTCCCCTGTCATGGGGAGGAAGTGGAGTGATAGAGCAACTTGGTGAGTATCTGGTGGCCAGCTGAGGTCAACATACCACACTGTCTTTCCTTATCCTCTCTGTTGCTTTCTTCTTAAGGAATGCTGTCACCCTACAGAATCTGTGGTCTTTCTATGTGGATTCCTTCTAACTTTAACATGTATCGATCTATCTTTCAAAATTGCATCAAATTTTTTTCCCCCCAATTTTCAGGCACAGAATCTGACCCTGCTGGCATGATTAAAATTAAATTACTCTGCCTTTGGTAAACTTCTGTCCTCCTCTTTTCTCCTCGGCATCCTTTGTGTGTGTCTATTTGGATTCTTTGTTCTCTCGTTACTCTCTCTTCTTTGTTCACTCTTGTTACTTCAATGCCTTTCATGTAAGAAATGGAGCAAAGGTATTCTTATCAGAACTACTCAATGCATCCTTTCTCATTAGAAGTTTAGCAAAGTAAGGCAAATACTCGTGTCTAAATGGTCTAAGAGAGGAAACAGATTTGGATTAAGAAATGGAATGAGAATAAAGGATTTTCTGTGGGTTGGGTTTTTTTTTACATGACTTTACAATGTTGTTTTCTCTGTGCCATGTTTTTCTAATTCTCTTTAGATCTTCACAAGTTTTCTTTTTGAGTTTGGGAGATTGAAGAACAAAGCTGGTATCTTTTTACTAATAAACAGCTTGGAAATTTTCAATTGACAAAACTTGGAAGAGAATGCTCAATTATAGCTAATCAGAATGCATACAGTACAAGAATTTTTTTATATAACTAGTCAGTGATTGTTTTCATAGATCCTTAAAAATATAGCTTCTTATTTTTCCTAATTGTTATGTAAATCTATGAATGGTTAGCAAAGCCTGCCTTACTTAATCAGTTGCACTCCTAGGCTAAATGTTTATAAATAAATACCTTCTGATTCTGCTGACCAGGCCCCATTATTAAACTGAGGGAAAGAGGATAAACATTTGTTCTCAACTCTTGATTGATCCTTACCTTGTTTTTGACAGTACGTTTGCATCTTGGTTGCTTGAAAAATGTCAGTATGAAATAAGATATTTCTATATATATAACTACACACACACACACATATTTATATACATAAAATTAGAAAAGTCTTGTACAACAGACATGGTCCTTGCAGCAGTTCTTTTCTTAGAATCTCACTGCAGTTACAATAATTATTTCAGTAATACTGAATTAACCTCATGAATTAATTTCAGTCCTTCAGTATCTGAATGATCAATTTCTATAATGCACTATAACTTAGAAATCAGATATGTTTGTCCATGATCCCATGCAATTGCTAACAATTAAAATATTAATTAATATATTTAAATTAAACTTGCGAAGATAAAGCCTTAGCCTAAGGCTTGGAAACAAATTTATGTTTTGGCTGTTAGAAAAATTGCAATTTTGTGCAAGTCACAAAACATTAAAAGTAGAGATTCCTGCTTAGCAGGAACTTTAATTGTTTAGGGGTTTTTGGTGGTTTTGTTGATGTTGTTTGGGGGGGTTTTTGGGGTTTTTTTTTGTTTTTTGAGTACACGCTTATCCCAAGAGTAATTTGGAAGCACTCTTTGGTCTTAGGATTCCCACACCATAAAGTAGGACACTCAGATGAAGATTCAATTTCACACTGAAAGTTAAGAATCAGATCTATCCTTCTGAACACTAAAAGCAAGTTACTACAGGTTGTAAATTAGAATTAAGCTGGCACATTTCTTAACTTCATATATTCAAAATCACACTTATAATGGAGATATATCAAGCAGTAAAACTGTTGTTGCCATTGCTATTATATGCAGATAGTTAGAATACAGTTCTCTATGTAATTTTGAGAATTTTGTAAACCTGTCTTCAGTATTGATGATTGACTTTATTTCTTTGTGCCAAATTTTAATGGGAATCCAGTAAAAACATGCATAAGTAAGTAGGAGCTAAAATTCAAATATTTCTACTTTTAAAGAAAAGTGATGAAAATATAACCGGCATAAAAAAAAAGTAAAATACAATAAAACACAGATAAATAAAGCAAAAGTATGTGAAATGTTGTTAATTATTGAGAAAAGTGAGGGTGGATGATAGTGTAGCTATTTAAATTCTTTGCCAACAGAGAAAAGAGACAGGGTTCATTGGGAGAACATGTCTTTGCCCATGGCTAATGATCAAATTTCTAATAGAATATTTTGACCGAAGCCTTTAAACATTTGAGAAATTTGTGCATTACAAATGTGCAAAATAAAGAAAAAATATTTAAAAAAAAGAAAAAGAGGTAAATGTAAAGAACAAAGAAAATGACTTTGTGAGAAAATTAGAGAATGTTTTCTTTGCACTGGTAGTTGAGATATTTTCCTCCCATTGAGCGCAAATTTTATAAGAAATCTGAATTTTTACATATATTCCCTCATACCCAGTAAACGATTTCTCCCATACCCAGTCAGCACTTTCTCCTTTGTAAAATGTTGTGAACTATGTTGAAAATTCATTAAATGGTGAAATTAAACTACTTCCATGATTACAGCTTACATATTGATTCATGAGTCAAATTAGAGGACAAAGGGGTAAAAAGATTTTTGTTTTTTTCATACAAGCTGATAATCATTTTACTTTCCAGTTCTTTCCCTCATTCTGCCAGCATCCTTCTTTAGTACTATCATAGCCTATTCTTTCACTTTTTCCCAGAAAAGCATACTCTATCATTCCAAATGAGTTCCAACTTATTTCCAAATATGTTGTATTTCTTTCTCCTAATGATATAAAGACTGTAGGTTTACAGTTGTGAGGCACACAGTGTGCATATGGGAGAAGTATATATAGTAACAGTGGGATTTTTTGGTATGTATTACATGGATCTTTAACATAGAAAAGAGTCTTATCAGACATTCAAAGTCTTTTCCGTTCTTTTGTAAAAGAACTCTTGGGAAATAATGGCAGTTTTACATGCTTCCATGACCAATTTTTTTTTTTTCAAACACATTACAAAATGTATTTTTTATTTAGAAAAAATAAGTGACATTCTCTGCTTCTCAAAATTGTAAAACGCTTTGGCATTCACAGTTCCAGCAGATAATATTCGAAGTATATGTAAAAGTATAAAACTATAGTTTCTGCTCTAATTTCTGCATATTTTTAATCCACTTTTTTTGCAGGCAGTGGAATAATAGAAATTTCACTATAGGAAATAAAAAAAATAATCATGTATACAACTGACATACCTTTTTTATTACTTAAAGAACCAAATAAAATAAGCTCATCTCACTTTTATGTAGAAGAGAGACCTTAATCTGGCTGGTATGAATTTTCAATATAATTTAATGTCATTTTAATATAAGCTGCAAGATGTTGTCAGGTGAAAACAGAGCTTTTATTTTTTCTTGCCTCAGGGCACATCTCTTTAATACCTGAGAATAGAGTAGAAAAAAAGGAAGATAAAATCCTGAGGCTGAGTGTCTTGTACGGTATCTTCAGATGCAGAGTGTGCCTGCAATTCCTCCCTGGGGTAGGGCCAGGAACAGCACAGGGGATGTCCCATCTGGACTATGTGGTCTGATACAGGTGCTATGGTGCTAAGTAGAAGGGATGCAAGAAAATGCAAACATGCTTTGTTGTACGCAGGACGGGAAAAGGAGATAAACAACATTTCCTGAAAGAGTTATAAGAGCCAACAGCCTGAGTCCAATAACAGTGAGAAGGGAGGAAGGAAGGCTGAGACAAGAAGCAAGAAGGTAAGAAAAGCTCTCAGGAGGGCTTTTAAGAGCAAGAGAATTTTCTGCTCTTCACTTGTTACTGATGAGAAAGCAGCAGTGATTCCTGAAGCTGAGAAGGAAGAACACTCAATTCTGTGTGACTGAACAGTTCGGTTTTATTTCTTTTTTGTTTTTTTTTTTTAAATATTTTCTGTTTTGTTGTTTTTCTTGGTTTGTTTGTTTTTTGTTTTTTGGGTTCAGTTGGTTTGGGGGGGTTTTTAAATTATTTTTTAATTTTATTTTATGGTTTGTTTTCGTTTGTTTGTTTTTCCCCACTGTAACTTCTTCTTCTCTATTCAAGGGAAAGACTGTGGTAGGATCATTGATATGCAGTAATAGAACATCTGTATGCATATCTATTTGGCCTATTAAGCATATTTTGATGAAGGAGGATACTGGCAATAGATTATACTACACCCAAAGAAGACCAGTAAACCCAAACTTATTTACCTAGTAAGAAAAGTTTTAACATGAGTTGACTGGATGATGGGCACAAAGATCCAACATTATATAAGAGGAGGTTCTCACAGAATAAGGACTCATTCCTTCTCAGAAGAGAGGGCATTCAGCACCTCTTTCCAAGCATCTGTACAGTAACACAAAGTACTTAACAAAATGAAGAAGTAGAAATTCTTGTACTGAGACAAGTTTATGCAACAACGGGAATCACAGAAGCCCGGCACAATAGCACAACATGTGCTATATGGGAATGAGTGTAGACCGTTAAAGAAGAACAAAGATAGAGGAGAGACTGTCACATTCTGTGTAACACAGCTCCCTGCCTGCATAGGGATCCAGCATGAAGCCAGAGACATATTTTTTATATCTCAAAAATCAGAAGCTTCTGTGGTCAGAAATCTAGTTTTGTTCATGTGGCAAAGAGGATGGACTCAAGAAGCCTGGCTATTTTGGAAGATAGCTTATTTTACTTATTTAAACGAAATTTTCTTGACCAAACTGAGTGCCTTCTACTGCTAAATAATGGGGTACCTGGAAAAAGAGATAGCGGGTGGCCCATTTCGACTTCGAGATTTTTTTTTTTTCTACATTAGTCCCATGTGGAAGCTGAGGAAGTATGGGCTGCATAAACAGAGACCTAGAGGAGAAAAAACTTGCCTTAACTGTGATATCTTCATGGAATTATGAGTTACAACACAGAACACTGGTACTTCTAGATTGACAGATGGGGAAGGAGTGAGATTCTTCAGGGTACCTCAGTGACAAGAGGTACCTATGTGTGTACAGCTGGATCAAGCTGTAGTTAATCAGTTTAGACTTATAAATGCCAAAAGTTAAGTGACATAAATTCCACTCTTCCTGTTTCAAACACTCTTTACTAATAAACAATAAAACCAAAATGAGACAGAAATTATAAAATGTTGATGGCTAAAGCAAGGACTGAAATAACACCCCAGATTCTACATTGTGAAAATACTTGCATTTGTTACAATTTTCCTTGGCAAGGCTCAGAACCATAATTTTCAATTGTATTAAAAAGTCATAACATCCTCTTATTTTACATTAGAAGAGAATAAAAAATAAAGCATAATACCAGAGGTATGTTAATGAACCAGTTTCAGTGAGTCAGAGTTAACTGAATTCTCTAAACAATCTCTGAAGTTCACATTTCTTTATTGGTATTATTTTTTGTGCTGCTGAGGCTCTTTTTGGCTTCTTATTCATAAAAAGTGGCGATTTATGCTTCCACTTGGAAGCTGTTATTTCTCATTTTTGTAATGTATTTACATATTTTTAAACGGTGTAAAAATCACAACTCTATGTTGTGAAAATCCTCAAAACGTTTATGAAGTCCAGACAACTACCATCCTTCCAGCACTACAAGAATAATGGAATGAGTACACACTTCATGATTGTCAAATCTCTCAGCTTTTGGAGACAGAGCACTGAAAAAACAGGTGTTCTTCAGAATATCCATACAAACCCTGCTCAGTTTTAAAGGTTCCTGAAACTACTTGCATGTCCTCTTATGATCCAATATTCTGTTTAATTTTATATTTTTCTAGTTTTTTAACTGAAAAAGTTAAATGATAGCTCAATGTCTCCCTTATATGTATTTCATGTAATGTTAACTCGAAACAAGTTTTATATTCCAGAGGTCAAAAAACATTAAGTTGCTGATTCATCAGAGGAGTAAGGCAAACCAACTGCTGTTGGTTGATGTTTGCCTATTGATTGTGCCTAATAGTTGTAAGTCCCTGTGTACTAAGTGAAAAATATTTATCCAAAGTTTAATGTGTCTCATGCATCAATATGAATATACAGGTAGAAAAATATGATCTGCTATCATTCTAATTTTTAATTCTTACTGGGAAAAATCTCAAATTATTAAAATAAAAATGATGCTGAAAGAAAAAACAGCAATAGATCATCTTTTATATCTCTGTCTCAAGCTAGCATTATTTATTCTGAATCTCATGAAGATCAGAAGAAAACAGCTTACTAAGTTATTGCAGTAGTGATACTATGATACTATAAACTTACTAAGTTTATAATATCACTACTGCATATCTTTGCCTGCTATAACCACCACCAGAAGATAATGTCCTCAACTTAGGTTCTTTCAGCTTTTGTACTAAGAGCCAACATTACTCATACCTCCACATTAGCAGCCAACAGGATGCCATTTTTGTCACCATCAACAGCTAGTCTGATAGCATCCTGCCACTCTGTATGCTGGGTTCTAAGCATGTTTTAATTATTCATTACTTCAGCAGAGGGAACTCTCCCGCTGTCTGTATCTACAGGCAAGCACAAACACCAGGCTTAGTATCATTTGCTACTGCACCTCTTTCCCTCAAAAGAGATGCTGAATTTTCTGCTTTTTGAATCAATTGATGCTCTGCTTCAGCTTTATCTTTCATTGAAAAGACAGTTCCCCAATTTTCTTGGTCTGAAAAGGAACAGGCTACATTTTTGCTTGTTTTAGATGCATGTGGTAGAGAAATTGCTATTCATTTCAAAGCTCAAAAGTTTTATTTCATGTAAATTTTGTAACGAAAGAAAACCATGTTAACTGCAAATGGAAAACATCTCTCATTAAAAAAAATATTTTTAAAATTTATTTCTTTATAACAGTCTTTGAAATTTCCCCATGGAAAGCAACCACCATTTTTAACATCCATTTCTATTTATTTGAATATGCTAACTTGGCCTTTAAAAAACTACCATGTTCATAATCTATGGATATTGAGCATTTTTTATATGAAAAGTCTTTGCATCTTCTTATGAGGGCCAGTTCTAAAGAAGAAGTAGAAAATCAATATTACCTGAAACTAAAATAGTACCTGAAATCTTGCAGTCCTATGGTTTACAGTATAAACTATAGTGAGAAGTGAGAAGCCTTAAAATCTGCCTATCAGCTTCAGTACAGCTTCTATATTTCTATGACAATTATCTAAGCCTTGCTCCAGTTTGAATTTCTGTTTCTTTAATGTGGTTGATCAAAATTATATGCAATATTTTTATGCCTTCTGTAATTAAATTTGTGTTTTCTCATTGCTATTGAAAATGTTGTTTGATGCACATGAGCTATGTATATCTTTTTAAGACCAAATTATATTGATGATTTATAGCTATTCCATAAAAGACAAGAAATTCCCGTGATCTTTGAAGGTAGGTGTAAAAAATCCCACTGTGTGTCATTGTGCCCTACTAAATACAAGCTAGCTCTAAACAATGACAAAAAGCCCCCCACATTTCTGTATACTTCCTGATCTAATAATCCTTTCTGTGAGGGGAAACACATTGTTTCATGCTCCAGTCTGGGCTGAGAGAGAAAATACTGCTGATTTCAAGTGGTTCATATTAGGAATTATTAGAGTCTGTACTTGGATGTGTCTGATGTATGTGTAAAATTTCTTCGTGACCACAAGCAAACAAACAAACATTATGATAATGCATAATCTAGTTTTTCAAATATCTCCTTGTTCTTCTCAATAAACAGAAAAAAGGTCTTGATTAATCCATTACCAAACAATCTTGATTGGTTTAGATCTTTTCTAGCTCCCATTTCTATAACATAAGTCGCTACGAAGTCAAGCAATTATTTCTCTACAATACACATATTCTCCTTTGTATTTTAAATTGCTTTAATCTTGTGTCATCAAAAAGATTTGATAATATATCCCTGCTTTCTTTTTCTCAGGTTAATTACCAGAAATAATAACGCTTATTTGAAACTTATCTGAAACCTCTCCTTGATGAATTTTATTGTTAGTATTTCTTTATCCCTGTGTTCTTTTGTCTTACAGTAAAATTTATCACTGCTCTTCTAACGAATAGTTTCTTATTGCATATCATTTGTAGAGCAGGCATATATCACATGCTTCAGTTCAAATAGAATAAATCCACTGAATTTTATTTAGCCAGGGGAAAAAACAACTCCCCCCCAAAAAAATCCTAACAAACCCCCAAAATGAAGGCCAGTCTTTACTATGCAAATGCTGTTTTCTAAAATATCTAATTTATTAAGATTTGCCTTTTCGAAAAACTGCAGCTGCACCCCTACATTTGCTATGGCTGCCCTTTCACATGAATCAAGTCACAGATCTCTAGAACATTTTGTTTTCTATGAACAATTTTACAAGTTCCTCTTTGTTTACTAAAAACAAGTAAAACACTCTATTTGGAATATTCCCTTAATGCTAGGATAAACTGATTAACAAAATTATTAATACTATTTCTTAATCTGTATTTTTAACATTATGATTTTAGTACCATGCCTGCTTCCAGTAATTAAAAAAAAAAATTCAATATGTCAATATCTAAATCTGAAAATTACTCTTTTTTTGTCCTGGTTCTTTGTCCAAAACAGTGATTCTAAAACTAACCTCATAAATCTCCTTCTAAATTTAAAAATGTTTTTACTATGTCTATTTTCAGTCCTTTCTTTATGTTTCATCCTCCCATGTGCATGGAAAACTACACTTTTCAATTTATTTGAATTTTTCTGAAAATTTGTTTTTCAATACCAGTATTCCAACTACAACTGGTAGATTACTGTTTTTTATCTTTTTTGTAGCACTCAAGTACTGCTCAAGTAGTTTTAGGTTTTGTGAATGTCCTTCCAGCAAAGTATATATTTGGGGAGTTTCTTTGATGTGTGTATACATGTTGCATTTTGGAAAAAGCAAACTACCCAACCAAATCAGACCAAAAGAAATAGCTAAAAAGAAAATTCCCCCAAATCTTTTGGAGCAGTACTATACCTTATTTATTGTAAGACAGGAGTATGTTTAGATTTTACAACACTAGAAAGTTTGTTTCCGAAAGTCTAGAAAAACTGAATCTGTGCTACAGAGAGTCTTCCATTATATACCTATATGAATAGGAATACCTAGACATCTAAAGTCAGAGGAAAATTTAGAAAACCATGTCAGGGAAATTCAAAGCTCATAGACACAGGGCACCAGATATAATCCTAAAGTTGTACTACGCTTATATTTTGCATATGTATAAGGCAGATTTATCATCAGGTTCTTGTCTAATCAACAGGCTCTCCTGAAAGAAAGTTTTAGGGATTTGAAATAAAACGTGAATAGAAAGAAAAGATGCTGAAGTTGTCTTTATGGGAAGATAGACAGGGTACAAAAACTGTCAGAAAGGCTGGGTTGAGAGAGTGAGTGACAGTGACCGGAACAAAGTCTAGTTGGAGACCAGGGAGTAGCACAGAACCCAAGGGGTCAATACAGGCTCCAGTCTTAAAGATCTGGATAATAGGGCAGGCATCTGGCTGAACAAGAGCCAGCATGTGCTCAGGTGGCCAAGAAGGCCAATGGCACCCTGGCCTGGATCAGCAATGGTGTGGCCAGCAGGACCAGGGCCGGGATGGTACCCCTGCACTCGGCACTGGTGAGGCCACACCTCAAATCCTGTGTCCAGATCTGGGTCCCCCAGGGGAGACATATCACTCTACAACTCCCTGGAAGGAGGTTGTAGCAAGGTAGGGGTCGGCCTCTTCTGCCAGTTAACAAGTTACAGGCCAATAGGAAATGACTTCAAGCTGCACCAGGGGCTGTTCAGGCCGGACTTCTTGAAGAATTTCTTCACTGAAATGTTTGTTAGGCATTGGAACAGACTGCCCAGGGATGTTGTGGTCATCTTCCCTGTAAGTGTTCAAGAAGTCACTGGACAGGACATGTGGAATTGTTAAGTTCCTACATTTTCCAGAGAACTTGTTTTTTAGATCTGGAATTTCTAGCAGTTTTGTGCACTAAAGAATGACCTTAACCAATTGTGCTTTCCTCTTTCCTGTTGACTTTCAACCACTGTATATGGATATAGAAATTCCTTGTTTCTTTGCCTGAATAAATTTAATTACGCACTCAGATTCACTCCGTCAGCCTCAGTTAAGAATCTCCAAATAAGAGATACTTACTGAGATTCCATCCTTATTAAGCATTGCACATTGTTATTGCGAATTAACACATCCATATTCTAAGTGCTTCAGAGGAAAACTTAATCTCTCATGTTGTGTAAACCTTATTTGTATTCAAGCTTCAGATGACTCTCTTTAAATTACTCTACTGGAACTTAGAGAATGCCCTAAGAAAATTTTATTCTGAATGTTCAAACCAGGCATCAAATTACCACAAAAAGAACCCCCAAAATATCCAAACAATATTGCAAAATCTCCAACTAAAATCTAAAACACTCTTGTTTCTGATAATGTAGAACAGAGATTTATATTAAAATTAATTTCAAACTTAGCAAACATCATATAGTCTAACCAAGTCTAAAAATTAGTATTATCATGTTTCAGTGTTCCAACTAATTATCTGGTTAAAAAAAAAAAGATATGGAGAGACACTTAGTGGGAGTGGCTTTAGTGTGTCTTTAACGGAATAAAGGATAAAAAAAAAATTGAAATCAACCAAATGATTACTTGAGCTGTGACAAATGTAGTAATATTCACCTTGAAAGTATTGTAATTTTTAATTAACTAGCAATAATTGATTAGTTAAAACTTAAGGAAAATTAAACTAATTCTGGAAAATCACTCAAAACTCCTTTTATTTCTTTAAGCTTAGAGAAGCATAAAATTTCTTCCATCATTTACTTTATATTCTGATGTACTGCTCCTTAGCAAACAAAGCCAACTTTTTACCTCAAGGGACATATACTTAATAACAGCAACAAATTTGTTTTACTTTCTACCTCAGGCCATAAAGCAAGATGTACTTTTTATTTACTTCTATTTTCCCCTAGCTTCCTACCAATAATGCAAATAGGGAGAAACGGGAGGAAAAAACCCCAGTTTTAAATGGCAAGAGACAGAAAAAGCAACAAAAAAAGACTGTATAAGTGCTTAATACAGAAGAAACAGAACTAATTCAAATTGGAAAAGGCATGAGGGTGTTGCATTTCATTTGTAGATTAAGTGAGGATGAGAAGGTAACATGTGGTGAGGTGTATAACACAGTTGAGCTTCACAAGGAGATAGGCATTCAAGCTGGAGTTCGGGGGCGGGGGGTGTTGGGGGGAAAGAAAGAAAATGTGCATATAAAAAATCACATTAAAGGATGACTTGGTATGGCATCTGTGCTCCGTTCCTCAGGGCCCAATGAAATAAATCACCAGAGCATGTCAAAGGACTTAGGGGAAGTCACTTAGAATCACTCCAATATCTCTAAGAACTCAAGAGAATAGATGGGGGTCACAGAGGACTAAGAAATTGAATATATTTGTCTATGATATTTGGCAGGGGATGGAGGTTTATTCTTTTTCTTATGGACTGTAAGAGTAGATGTGACATATCAAAACCACAGAATGATTGACTTTTCCACAAAAGATCTCAAAAATAAACTCAGCTCTCATTTGTAGTTGTTCAAGGTGGCTGGAAAATGATTCTTCAATAATAATTATCAATGGTTTGGAGTACGATTATGAAGCATCTTAAACTGAAAAAGGGTGTCTCTTAAACTCAGTTTTTCATCAATGATATGATAAAAACCAGAGTGTAACTTCCTAAATTTGCTGATGACATCCAGACAAAAGAAGGATCAGTTTGATAAAGAACCTCAGACTTTAAAATGGTCCTGACAAATTTGTGCAGGATCTGTAGTAAGGAAGATGAAATTCAACTAGTAAAAAATTAAAATGCTTTATTTCTTAAGGGGGACAAATATGAATGGGGAATATCTGGGTAGGCATCAGTATAGCAGAGGGAAGTTCTAGTAATAACTATGTATCATGAGCAAAATAAGTGCCAAAAATGTGACATGGCTGCAAAATAAGCAAATCTCATCTAGGAATATAATAATGAGCTTTTTTATTCTAGAGGCATTCTAGGTCCAGAAAACAGACTGAGAATAAACTTCTCTCCCAGTTAGCTGTGAAAGTGATTTATCTCCCAGAATCCAGCTCAATTTAGATAGTGAAAGAGTGTGAGAAACAGTTTAAGCATTAAGCCATCTGACCTTGAACTTCTCTAGATTTTGGTTGAAGTCAAATAAAAACCTAAAGAATGAATCCAAAGCAGATACAACCGTTTCTCTACCAAGGACACACCAACTACTTTTTAGATGTCTGTGTAGAGATGAATTTCACAGTTGAATGCCTAATTGTCCAGGGAGGAAGCTTTCAATGTTTGTCACAACTATGAACAACTAGCAACAGTTGTCTAAACTCCTCTTTGTAAATGTTTTAAAGGTGGAACTCAAATTCAAAGAAAAGGAAATAAAGTTTAAAAAAAAAAAAATCACCTATAACCAGGGTGGGAAAAAAACTGGAAAGGAATCTTCTGCTCTTTGCTACAAGCATGTCACAGTGGGAAGGCACTTGTGATGAAGGGCCAATTACTTTTAAGGTCCCAATACTATAATGTCAGGATCTAAATCACGTATTTCAGTTTCCTATGCTTTTCCAGAGGCTCAAAGCCTGCTGTTAGTATTGTGAGCAACTAAGAAACTTGCTTTAGAGGAAAAACTGAACAATGAGGTTAATGCAGTACACTGACTGCTTTAAAAA
>WEKY01058589.1:0-10825 GCA_013390045.1 Picathartes gymnocephalus | reverse complement strand
AAAAAAAAAAAAGTCTTTTTATAAGTTTTTGAGTATTTTATCAGTCTGATTCACCAGATTCGCTGTGCCACTTTCAGCTGCTTTAATGACTTATCACCATCAATGACACATGGCCATATTGCAATGATTTCATAGGGATCTACTTTGAAATTATACATAATAGGACTTATTTTAGATGTGATTTATATGCTAAGACTAGGACACCATTGCAGAAAATACTGTGGAAGATATTTAGACCCTTTCCCACAGAGAAGGTGGGGTAATAGCAGAAATATACAAAACATACAGAAAAGATCTAAGGCAAACCAGCTTTCTCCAGTTCTCAGAATCTGATTTGTAAGTATGGATAGAAAAGAGACTACAAGTCATATGGGAGAACATACCTGATGATAAGATCTTATTGTCTATGACCACTGTTACTTTCTTTATGGAAAAAGCAAAATCATATTCATTTTAAGAAAGCCATGTACACTAAAAAAAATATTCAGAATTATTATCCGATCTCTTAAACAAATCATCTTGTTTCATAAATCTGCTGGGTTGTTTTTATACCAAGGGTATAAAATATATTCATCACATTACACCAAAAGGCATATCATGTCTGCTAAATGTGTAAATACTTATAGTAATGAGATTATGGTACCTCTAAGTAATTTAAGAAATCCACATTGTTAAACTTCCTTTATGCAGAAAACTGTGTATCACTGTTTATGGTGGAAAATACAATTAATTTTTCTATAAAATGAAAGCAGGATCAACATCGTTAACATTTTCTTGAGCTCTAAGTCATATGTTTCTTTTATTTTCTAGCTGTATTGGAAATGCATAGTCAAAACAGGCACAGTCGGCATTCAAGGTCTTGCTCAAAACTGCCAGTCCTGCACATTTCGTTATCTGTTTGCACAGAATTCACATTTGACCTTGGCTAAGAACTAACGTACATAATATGCACTCTTAATTTGTAAAAGTTATTAAAGAACCACCAGAAAAGTTAGGCTTTGACACTTTCTGGATCTTAATAGGATGAAATAAAAATGATATAGAATAAGTCATATTTGTTTGATTTGATTAAATTAATTTTATATCTGCTCTGTTCACATGATTTTGGAAAGAAAGATGAAGTAATTTGGCTAGCTCTAAGTGTGACATACTGCAAAAATAAAAAGATAAAAATACTACAAACTTATATTTTTCTCCTTTTTTGATATAATTGTAAGACAAAATTCCACCAAATGAAAGGTATAAGATTTAGAAGTACCAAGTTATTTTATTAAGCAACAAATACTGCATCAAAAGGTGAGGTTCAGCTGCTTTTATTTCTAACATCTGTAACATAGACAGTTACAAGAGTCTATACTTTAGACTCTGTACTCTGGAAAGAGACATTTCAGGGTCAATGTCCATGCTCAGAATGAGATGAATCATGCTTTGGACCCGATTGTCAATATTAACTAGATCTTACTACAAACCTTGAATTATTCTCTCAAATATAAACAGCTGATGTTAGTTGAATCACACAGTGTTATTGAAGTCATGATTTCTCTTCTGAGTGTATCTTCCAATCATAGATTATGATAAATCACCAAAGAAACATAAGGGAAACCACTAGAGGGAAATGTAAGTTTAGGATTACATCAAATATTCTACTTTGGTATGTCTAGAGAAATATTAGTGCCAGTATATAAAGAAAGATGAGATTTCATTTAAATTTCTGTGCATCCACACCAGGAAATATGTAGAGTATGTGAAGGCAAGAGCAGTCAAAGTGGACAGGAACATAGACATTTAAATTGACAAAGTTTGGTTTATAAGTTTTTTCATCTGTAGTATTAAATTAGAAATTAAAGGAATGTTTCTAGTCTCTGAATGTTGGTAATTTCTCAGCCCAGTAGGATAATGACTGAAAAAAAGTAATTTTAAGCTTGGGCTCTACTTGATGAGAAAAAGATTATCTGATGGGCATGCTGATATTGAGTTTCTTTTAATAACAGCAATATTAATATCCAAATGCATGTATTTAATAATCTATATTGAACATAAATTCTAATAGCAGTATTTGTGTTGTGAAAAAGCATAACTATGCCTAGAAAAACATCATGTTGTCTTCAGAGGAGCTTTTGTCTAAAATCTAGCTCCTTTTTTACCAAATCTTTTTCTTTAAGTATCATTATTTATATTACATAAAAATATTTGGTTTAGCATGAATATTAATTTTGCTGCCTATTGTTTAAAATTCAATTGTTTTAAAAACAATATATTAACTATAAAAATTTAAAAGCATCCTGTAAAGTTCTTTATTCAGAAATAAGCTTGTTCCATAATCATTTGCAGTACAAACATATCTGACATTTGTCTTAGCTTTGTCGTTCTAAACCTATTAACAAGTAAAGTAGCCAAAAGTAAGCTGTTGATGTGTTTTATAGATAAATCTTATCAGTTCTTACAAAACCCCTTGTGATCTTATTCACTATATGTGAATAAGATTACAATTTATTACCTGAAATTACTTCCTCTTCTACAACTCTTAATAATCTTAATACATTTTTTAATTTGTTTTCTCCTCTATTGATTGATCATGCTAATAAGAAGTTCTAACAATCTTTATTTCACTAATCTAACTCTTCCTTAAACTTATGTATTATTTTGGTAGTTAATCTTCCTTCAAACACTTTCCTTACAATTTCAAGTCTTCTCTCTCCTGTCTCTTCTGCAATTGTGATGGATTATGCTTCACCAGGGGAGTGTTCTCCTCTTTTTCCCTACCCCTTTGGGTTTTTAATGTAGTGCAACTTTCAAAAACTTTTCAAACTTATGGGTACCATTATTAGTTTAATATCTGTTTTGATTTTTCAAAGATTAAGATCTAGATCTAAATCTGAATATGACTTTGATTTCGTCAATGATTTCACGTCTCATCCTGCCTCTCGTATTTTTTCTCTATTACTTCACTGAACATGCCCCAAAAGTTTTCCTCAGAGCAGAATAGATTAATGATAGTCAATGGAGTTCAAACAATATTAGAAAACAAAGCATATAGCAAGACAAAAATAAGTTCAGAAATTGTTTGAAATGCCTGTGTTTATCACATTAGTATACGTACAATACTTACAATAAGAAAGAATGCAAATATTGTTGTGAATGATTTAATGTTCACTTTTGATGTTCACTTTTTACACTGGATAATTAAGCTTCATATTATTGGACAGAAACTTGCATTTAATTAATTAGTAGAATTCTCTGTCAGAGGAAGTGTTCAAGGTCAGGTTGGACGGGGCTTTAAGAGTTTGAGCTAGTCAAAGATGCCTGCACTCACGGCGGGGAGGATCATCAGGTGTCTGACCTTTAAAGGTTCCCTCCAACCCAAACCATTCCTTGCTTTTAAGATTCTAAAATGTTAAATAGTATTTGTTCTAGTTCAGACCCTGAGGGCCATCACCTGTTACTGGTTTCCCCTTGGACACTGAGCAAGATAAAATGACTGTATCTTTTCAGACACAGCCATGTTTGCTATCTCTAATCACTTCCCTGTCTTCCATATGTCTCAATATACATTACTCAACAATCTGTTCCATAATCTTTCTAGTCAAAAGGTGAAGCTGACTTTTGGTACTTCCAAAGGTCTTCCTTTTTGCTCTTTTTAAAAATGATTTTGATGTTTTCCTTTTTCCAGTTGCTGGGGACTTTGCCTCACTGACATGGCTTTTTAAATATGATGGATTTATTTAATGAGGATTATGACAACAAGAAGGTTGAGTCCACTCTTGAACAAATATCAAAATAATATTTTCTTTCAAAAGAAAATTTAACAAAAGACAGATGCAGGTTATTTGGATTACAGTAAGTTGTTGTTACTGCTACTGATATAAAAAAGAGTCGAGAAAGAGAAGTGAGTTTAAACATAAAACCAAGCCCAGATGCAATACTGTTTAAGTGCAATTAACTAATAAATAAGCTGATCTTCTGGAAATTAGGGTGTGCCATTTGAGAGAAAATCTAGCATTAACCAAGAAATTATAATGTGGGAGAGGGATGGCTAGTTATATATCATAAAAATGTAAAGAAGCATGAAAAATACCATTCAACTTCAGTTTACTGCTAAAGTAATCAAGCATCTATCCTAATTTCTACATTGTTTTCTTTTTACCTATGAAAACTGCAAGCAAAAGTAGGCTGTATATAACTGTAGCCACAGTAGTCGCAACACAAAATGTTTTTACACACGGCAGACACTATTTCTTTGGAAGAGTGGGATTGATTCTTATTATTCATCTGAAGACTTTGGGGGTAACTACTGCTGTGCAAGGGAGAGAATAGACACCGCTAGTCAAAGGCCAAACAGACCCATCCACTTTAGTATTAATGTTCAGACTTTATTGGTTTTGATTCCTATATTTATATAATGTTGCCTATTCTATCTAAAAAATTCACTGCAGTTTCCTGTAATGGTTTTGCTGTCTTTAAATAGTCAAATTAGATCATTCTAATCCTCAGTGTATAATGTAAGTAGTTGAGCTTGGAAGCTGATTAATACATTTCCATATAAATCAGAAAACCTTTCAAATAAATAGGTATTAAATTTACATTTCTGTAATCATAAGACTAGTTATGCATTAAATCAGTGCCTCATTAACAGTTTATGTATTATCTTTATTTGATAACCCCCAAACCCAACATCCCAACAATCATGTTGTGGACACTAACTGTCAGGAAAACGACAGCAAACATGTAGGAAATCAGACAGAGGAACCCCTGTGAATGTGAGTTGTGTTATTCTGAAAGACACTTTTAATAAGCTGGCTTTCGAGCAATACTGCGGAAGACTTCTGTATTTATAATGATCATTTCTCTTATTGGTCAGTGGATTTGGGTTATACATCAGGAGAGCTATTACCCAATATTCAACATAATACAATAATTTTTTTAAAGGAAATGTAGGGCAAATTTTATTTGTTTGTTTAATTTTATTTGAATATACTGAAAAGTGTTAAAATTGTCATGATTTGTTGTCTGTTTCAGTTTATACTATTAATTTACCATTTCCTTCTGTTGCTCTTGTGCCTTGAGGTTTGTTTTGGTCATTTTTCGGCACTAATCTCTAATTAGTAATTATAAAATAATATAAGGCAAATAGCAATTTGAATTGCTTTAAAACACC
Organism: Picathartes gymnocephalus; assembly: GCA_013390045.1. NCBI lineage: Eukaryota > Metazoa > Chordata > Aves > Passeriformes > Picathartidae > Picathartes > Picathartes gymnocephalus. The sequence goes on along the minus strand of WEKY01058589.1, from coordinate 5,670 downwards.
AAATACTCATTGCCACAATGAGGATGTATAATACTTCTGCATTACCAGAAGACAACACAGTTGTTTGCTAGGGCAACTTTTAGCTCCTGGTTTCTATTGTTACTACCAGAAAAAAATTCTACAGGCTGCTACTACATGCCACGGAACAAAAAGAGCACCATGTTGAAGTGGCTGAATAGATAACACGTCAGCCATGAGAAGTACAGTGATTTACTTTAATAGAAACATTTGAAGTTGCTCTGAATCACTTATCAGTGCCCAACAGCTTATTTCATTAGCATTTTCATATTTTCTTATGTTTTTAAAATCAGTCTGAGCAAACAGTAAAAAGTTCATGTGTAATTTACTCTAGTGTATTTTGTGGAATGTATTTTTCATGGAGAAAAAGACGGGATTAGGATTCTAGTCTGTTGAGCTATAAGTTTACTCACATGAAAAGTAGAACAAAAGTCTAATGTCAATGTTTTAGCTGTATTGTGGGATGCATATTTGAAATTACAGCTTTCTACAAAATGCATTTTGGTGAACCTGGCACAAAAATTGGAGGACACTGAAAAATCAGAACAGTGGCAGTTTAACAAAATGCTTAAGGCTTTATCAAGAATAGCGAAGGCATGATGATTGTTCATCACACAGCTTCAGTTCTCTTTGAAGGATTAGAAGTTGCAAGGATAGATCTTACATTATGCAAAAAACCACCAACCTAAAACTGGTTAGTATTTGCAGAGCGGGAAATAATGCAAAAGAAAACAGCTTTTAAGCAAAAGAATCTTCATATATTTTTTTAAGGTGAAATTTTCTCTTTTTTTTGTATAATAAGTTACAGTTAAGAATTAAATTATGCTGAGTTTGTCTGGTTCACTTTGCTTTTAAACATTATTATTGCTATTATCATCATCATTAGTATTATGCAAAATACAGTACGTTCTGCTCAGATTTTCATTGTTTATGTCAAATATATTTTGACATAAGCAAACTTATTCCAGTATTCTGGACTCTAACATCTCCTGCCTCTTGTTTCATCTACACTTTCTGTCTGATTTCACTATAATCTCTATTACTAATACTGATGTAATTAGATCTGTGTTTTTAGTTTTATAGTTAACTACACACTCAAAAAATTCCCCAATATAAGAGAACCAGAAGTAATTAGTGAAGTTTATATTTTGAATCTCCAGGTCAGGAATCTTACTTTTATATCTTTTAAGTCAAGCCTTATGTCCACTGCCAAATGCATTTTACTTAACCTAATTGTTATACAGTATAAAATAAGGTGTATCTTGCAATTGTTTTTTTAAATTTTATTTAGGGGGGCAGAGGATGTTCTTTAGAGATATAACAACAGATAACAAAATTGCAATTATATGTTAAAATCGACATTTTCTGTTTCTTTAGTGTACTTCATTTGGTTGGGATAGAGTTAATTTTCTTCACATGTATGTACTTCTGTTTCTAATTTGTTCTGAAAAACATCCTTGATAACACAGACATGGTTTTGTTATTGCTGAGTGGTGTTTACACAGGGTCAAGACCTGTTTTGCATCTCATTCCACAGCACCAGTGAAGAAGCTGGGGTTGCTCAAGATGGGAGAGGGCACGGCAGGGACAGCTGACCCCAAGTGACCAAATAGATATCCCATACCTTATGGTGGCACACTCAGCATATAAATCTAGGGGAAGAAGAAGGAAGGGGTGACCTTCTGAGTTATGTTATTTGTATTCCCAGATCACCATTATGTGTGGCCGAACCCTGCTCTCCTGAGGATGGTTGAACACCTGCCCACCCATGGGAAGCAGTGAATCAGTTCCTTGTTTCGTTTCTCACTTTTGCTCTACGTACCAAACTGTCTTTATTGCACCCAAGAGTTGTTTCTCATGGTTGCCCTTTTGACTATTCCCCTCATATCTCTGGACTGGGGGGAAAGTGGCTGCATGGGTCTGTGCTGCCTAGTGGGATTAAACGACGACATCTAGTCATAACATTTGGCCAAATCTCAATCCAAAAAGCCTGAAAATAGAAGGCATATAAACCATTACATTTGCCCTGAAAAGTCAGGAGATCGATTTAGTTCTGATCCTGAAGAAATATCAACACACGTGACTTCCTCTTGACAATCTATTATTAAGGTTATCAGGTTTCAAATAAAAAGAGCATATTTTTGAGTGACAATAAACCTTCCTTCCCTATGAATTAAATTTCTTAGTAAGAATATTAGTGTAGTATACTGGTTTTGCCACATTGAGATCTTGTGTAACAAAAACATAACCTCTACTCAAGTCTGAATTCACAAGTCTAGCTTTTGAAGTATTCTTACAGATGTAACATCACATAAGTTTCCTTTGAGTTGCCACTGCTGGTAGATTTTTGTGTTGTGACTGAGTGACCAGTTGCAATTTTGTCTTTATAAATGCTGGAATTGATTGTTGTCATCTTTAAGATCTTACTGTGAAAATCCAGAACATATCCTTGACCCTAAAGTGAGCTGCAGCAACAGCAAACAACACAAGACACAAATTTGTTTGTGACCAAGCATGTCAAGGTGAGCAAAATTTGATAAACTGATTCTCCCACTGCCACACATATATTGCTTTTCCTGACTAATACATAGTGGAAAGGCACAATTATGTTTACCAAAGAGTAGAAAACTCAGTGTATTACCTACAGAATACATAGTACACAATATATCAGACTTTATTTGGTTAAATAAAACATTGCCTTGTGTTACTTTCTAATAACCAAACTACAATTACATTTCAGAAAATAATATTGTCTTTTTCTTAAATATTCATTTCAGGTACTTTCAATATTCATACCTTGTCCAAAGTAGTATGCCATGTCCTGAAATAACATGACAATACATTCACCTCTAGTGTCTGAATCAAGTATTTATATGGTAATTACATTCATATTGCAAATAACAGTAGAACATTAAAACGCCCAATATATCTGAAGTACAGAATCTATGCTTTTTTTTTTCAAGAAACATGTAAGTGAAATCCCTCTAATGAAGCAATAAACTAGATTGTGAAATTCTTTTGTTATCTTGTTTGATTCATTTATTACTACCAGTTGGAATTTAATATTCTGTAAAATCTGTCCCACCAGTTTCCTTAAACACATTTCCTGGTGATGAAAAACATTTTCTTTCCTGCTGTTACTTTATATCAGGGAAGTATTATATTAATTTAAGAACAAATCCTTTCATTCTCTATATTACATTGATCACATACAAATCCAAATCTGTGGAAGAAGCAATGTCCCCTACCTCCAAAGCAGTTCTCTGTTACAATGGGAAATTAAATGGAGAGCAAGTAGAAAAGCTCCAGTTGTTCAAGCAGAATTCTGGATTGCACCTCACAATTCCCGTCATTTGGTCATAATGATTTAGGCAATTAATTTTTTGTTGTTTTCCGCACCTGACAAATCAATCAGACAATGATATAATCAGTAACAACAAAAGTTTAATGGAACACACAGTAAACAAGATTTAATTATTGCGCTCTCCTTACAGGGGGTGCACTCTAGGCAACTAGACTATAAGGCACATGAATTTTGCCTCTTTCTAGTTTTTGTGTTCCTGTAGAGATTTCTATAGCAACCGAATTAAATTATAATAGCTACAGACTTCTATAAATTAATAATGCTGTAAAATTGGTTTGTCTGGAGTTAGAACAGCTTCCCTCAATACCCAGAGAATGCTGAAATCAGAATAGTAGAGAGATACAGAGACAGTATAAATTTAAAGTACACAAAACAGTTACTGCATTTGTTTTTCAAGCTAGTTCTAAAGAGAAAGATACATAAGCACTTTTACCATTGTTCTGATATTCTCTGCAAAAGGGTTATACTGTTCTTTTAAAATATTACATTCTGAATTGTGCAAATATAGTAAAGCATGTTTCTGGTCATGTTCCTTCTGCTATGAAAATTTTATTGTATATACACACAGCTGAAAGGTGGCTATGGAGCAAAACTGCTACCTTCTACAGTCTGATCTACGTCCTGTGAGAGTTTAAGTGTACCATGCAAATCCATGTAGACTGTTAAAATTCAAAGGTGCTATGCCTACTATAACTCTTTTCAAGCCATGCCTCCCATTAAACGTGTAGGTGTGGATATCATGATGTGTTTTTGATGTGACTGCCATAGGAGCTGGTGTTGCAAAGGTTCTTATGAAAGACTCAGGTGAGTAACCTCTATTTAAGTTTCTTAAGAGTAAATCTTCAAACCTTAATTTTCTTACTTCAGTACCTCAAAATATAAGAATGAGAGCTAAAGTACATTCCCTTTCATCCTGAAGTTGCTTAGAGGCTTATAATTCTGTTTATGAGAAAGCTAAAAACAGTTTGCTATTAATATTTCAGTGTAAACAACTGTGATCCCTCCCTGTTCCCAATCAGAAGAAAATAATTTTCCTATAGGGAAATTTTAAAGAGGACTTAAACAATAATTTAATAGCTGAAATCAGGATTACTTCAAAAAATGACAGCTCAGATTGGTGTATGGAAAACTGATTTATCTACTATCCTTTAAAATGAGATATTCTGAGAATTTATTATAAATAATAGTGAGGATGTAATAGAAGTAGAGACCGTAAGGCATGTATGTGTTTCAGTGTTTTGGAATAAAGAGACTAGAATGCTATCAGTGTTGTAAATATTAAATCAAGTGAAAACTGACTAACCACTGGTTTTAAAATTGGGGTTATCCATAGAAAATGATTGCATGTGCATAACAGGGATTTATTCTAGTCCTGATTCTTGTCTTCTGCTGGTATCAGTTATATGCAAAAAAGCATAAAATTGTTCATGATCAAAATTGAAAAGAACAATGAAAGAGGGGCAAATTAGGAATGAGACCATTTACTGATATTGGGGCAACAAACTGTAAAACTAGTAGTGAATACCAATTATTGAGGCCAGCTGTGTAACCATATATTCATATTAAGAATATAGTATGATGAGTATTGTGGCAATTGGTCTAAAGAATTTCAAAAATTTCAGAGAATAGCATGTAAAAGTAAATAAGTTACAATGACAACTGATCACACTGTCATTTTTAAACCTGAAACTCTGCTTAAGTTATACTGATCCAGAATAAATGATTCTGCACCAAGTATGCTGTCATTTCAGACTAACAGGCTGAGGTGCAATGTCTTGTGCTGGATGCTGACGAAACATTAATTTACATTAGAAATGCGGATTTTAATTGTAATGGTGATGATAGTAATCTGCTGCACTTGCAAGCTATGGTGGAGAATATGTGCTCTAAAAGTGTGTGCTCTACTGGAAAACTTTATCTAGTCTGGAATCAAGTAATTCAAAGAATTAATCTGTGACTTGTGTTATTCTGAAGTCAGACTAGATAATCAGTGCTTCCTTAAAGTTTTGTAACATGTGTATCTGTTTATTAAAACAGGTGGTCAAAGCACAGACTGGAATAACACTTCTGAATAATGAGGATGATATAATTCTGATTTGCAAAATGTAAAGTTGAATTTCTTGCCAATCCTATAATTTTCAAGACAGAAAAACTTACTCAGGCTTTCTGAGAGAGATTTATCTCATCCAGGTAGACAGCTGTCATGGAGTAACCCCAAAGGGCAGGTAGGCACCACCCAGTTGCTCACTCTGCGTCCCCCATCACCCGGAGTAGGACAGGGGAAGTGG
>WEKY01058554.1:191017-215507 GCA_013390045.1 Picathartes gymnocephalus | reverse complement strand
CGGTGTGTGTCAGTGTGTGTCAGGCAGCACTGAATATTTGCCATGGTTCAGAAACCAAATCTGTGCAGAAAGGTCTTGGACTCGGGCAAAAGTCAGTGATGTGACCAACAGCTGTGATTATGCCAAGAGGCTTTAATTTTCATAAAATCTTCCTTTTCTGTAATTGTTAATTCAGGCCAGACAAGTAAACATGTGCATAATGTGTACGGACATGTGGATAATTTAAAATCTTTTATATTCTTTTAATAAATAATTTTTAAAAGATCAGCAAGCAGTTGGAACAAGAGACTTTCCACAGAGGTGTACTCTGTTCCTTCAGATAAGGACTGAATTATAAGAATAAAAATGCCACATATGGTACCATATTTTTTGTTCCAGTCTAACAGTGAACATGATTTACGTAAATGCATGTTCAAAGAAGTGAAAAGCATCTGAATTCAGAATGGATATAGTGGCTATAGATTTTAGGACATGCCCAAATCTCAGCTTTTTTTTTTTGATTTCTAGAAAGATTTGAAGTGAATTTTCTGAATTTAATATAGTATCCAAAAATTGGATTAATTCATCCCTAAGTAACTCCCCCTTTCTGTTCCATTTCCCCTCTTAGTGATATCTCTCTTTTCCTGCCTCTTATCAATCCATCCAACCTTATCTAATGACTGAAAACCATCTCCATTAACCAGATTTTCCCCATAAATGACAAGTATTTTCACGTTGGGTTTGTTTTCTGCTCTATGATATACATTGAATGCCCACGCTGGTTCCTAGTAAAAGTCCCAGTTGATTCTCCCTGGTGGGTCAGGGTTTTGCCTCACAATGAGGCGATGCTGTGGTGATTTCTGTACCATGCTGTAAGCCTTGTTCTGAGAGCTTTCTGCTGGCCAAGGTCCAGCATTTCTGTATGGCAGAAGTGCTTCAATATCCCAGTGGTCCCTGGAAAAAACACCAGGAACAATGCATTGAGAGGTAGGACTCTTCAGAAATGCTCATGTTTATGTTTTGTGCCCACAAAAAAAAAGATTTCTGGCCTGAATGACTGTGGCATATTTCACAGTAGTTTGGAGTCAACTGGAATGTGAGGGGAATTGCAATCAAACCTTACATTAAGAAAGCAGTTTTAGGGGAGGAAGAGATTTTAGAACGTAGTTGTCCATGAAGAAAATATGGTTTCCCAGAGAGATTTGGGACTAGCTAAGGTGAAAGTTCCAGTTTCAGCTTCACCCTCTTTGCAGATTTAGCTGCATGTACTACACACAGCATGGTGTCTTGGCCCTCATGGAGGCTGTAGAGTGCTGTAGGGTGGCGTTTCATGTCTTCCGTTAATGTTCAATCAGGATTAGGAACTCTGGTCTCTTGTCTGGGCCTCCTGACTGTAAGAGAGAGAGAGAGCACATCACTCCATTTTATACAAGAGGAGCAGACCCAACAACTCATTCAAAACGCTTTGTTTTCCATTTGGGTTTCTTTTATGTAGGCAAACAGAACAGAAACTGAAAATTATTAACTTTCAATCTTCTTTTTCCCCCACAGTTCTTAGACCCAGCAGGTAAGTTCAGAAACCGCCAGTCGTAGCCACAAACCCTCAGTTATCACTCTACTGGGTGTTACAGCAGGATCTGGATCCAGAACACGTCTGACTCAGAGCTTGTCTGCCTTTCTCTGTGGTTCTGTCTTCTCAGCCAGTGCTTGGTGCAGCTTCAAATTCACGGGCACTTGCAATAATTTTGGTTCTGTTTGTATGTCAGTTGTCACCTGTAAGTGTAGAGTTACTGTCCTTCGAGGAAGAACTGCAGCTGTGTTAGGGGAGCTCTCAGGGATTTCAGAGTGCTTCTCTATGTGAGTCATTGTGGCCGTGCAGAGACAGATGGGTGCTTGGCTTCACTGCTAATAACAAGCTGAACTCACTGCGTCTGCTGCCCTCCATTGTTCAAAGAAGAAATATGTGATACTTCCCAATTTGTGTTATTTTATAGGTGCATTACTGCAATGGGTCTGGACAAAAAGCTATCCCCTTCCAAGAGGAAGATGATGGGTCTGGAAAAAAAGCTATCGCCTCCCAAGAGGAAGATTCTGTACCATGAGGAGACGCATGTGTGTTCCTGGCCACCTGCTGTGCCCAGTGAGCCAAGTGACAGCAGTGTTGAGCAGAAATCAATGAAAGATTCAGCGTCAGTCATCATACCAGGTCAAGAAACAAGTGCGGAAACTGTTGAGGAAACACTGGAGACTGGAGAGGAGTCCAGCGAAGAAGAAATGGAAAACCAGTCTAGTCAGGAGGGTGAAGATAGTCAGGAAGACACCAGTGAAAATGGTATAGTATTCTCAAACATGAGCAGGGGATGAGAAATGGGAAAGGATGATTCTGGACAGCGTATGGGATTGTGGGCCTCCAGCTTTGACTGGGGCATGAGAAATGTAATGTCTGTATCTGGGCAAGAGAATTAGAGGAGCTCCTTTCAGCCGTGCAACAGGATGAGGTGGTTTGCAAGAGCCAAGAAAGTCAGGAAAGGTGGTGAGGTAATGACACAGGTTCCCCAGAGCAGCTGTGCCTGCCCCATGCCTGGAAGTGTTCAAGTCCAAGTTGGATGGGGCTTGGAGCAACCTGGGATAGTGGAAGGTGTTGTCCTGTATGGAAGAGGTGTCGAGCTCAGGCTCTGCCTTTATTTACTCCTTACCGTAGTCTTCTTTAGAGGCAACTACATTTACAGAGAGATTTTAATTCCTACTTTCTATTCCTATTTTTGCTTTCACAGTTCTGCACTGTTGCTGCTCAGCTGACATTTGTTAGTCCCTCTGGATGTGTTTGGGATTAATGAAGCCTTTTTCCTTCAGGAGGAACTGCCCTTCTGACAGTTACCTAAGGAGGCCTCACTGCCAACACTGCAATTGGAATCTCAATTGATTTTTAGTACAGAAAAATAAATCTCCTTATTCTCTTAGTTCTCATTGTCTTGGTAATTGTTTATTTGCCTAACTGGTTCTGCATCAGGAACTCTTCATTTCTGTCCTTGGTGTTCTGTCACTTCAATCTGTTAAAAGCCCTGATGGAAAGAAAGGAGGGCGGCAATAAAATCTGTGAAGTGAGGAATGATGGCCCCAAGGGACAGCTGGTGTGGCAGCAGTGACAGCTCTCCTGCGTGGTGCAGGTGTGTTCCCCTGCTGCTGCGTGTGCAGGGAGCCCGCGGCAGCAGTGGAATATCTGGATTTTAGTGGGGAATCACTGACACCCCGAGCTGTGCCTGGAATGTGCACGGCACAGCTTTGGTGGGGAAGGGGAGTCTTCTCTAATGCGTCTGCGTGAAGAGGGTCTTCCTTCACCTACAGAGCCGCGCAAAGCGCTGTCAAGGGCCGGGAGCTCCATGGTCCTTGTGGATCCCTCCCAGCTCAGCTTACTCTGTGATCTATCAAATGTCACAGCTTGTCAGGCTACTGCCTGGCGGAATCCAGAATGAGGATATCACTGTGGTAATTCTGTGCAGGCTTTGTTTGTACTGGGTTTTCCCCTGGGCCCTGAAGGAGCGCGTTAGAGCAGTGTGATAACAGAGTGCCTCTGCAGTGCCCTTTGGCTGGAGTTCATTACATTCATTGAGCTTATAAGACACTTCTTTGCTATTTAGCCATGTCAATACACATTTATCGTACTTTGCACTACAATATATTACCTTTCTCCAGCTTTCTAAATTGCTTGTAATTTTTTTTTCCATCACAACCAGTTTTTCCCCTGTAATAAGAGATTCTTACATTTAATTTCTGAGTTTGCCCAGCTCTAAATTTTTCTAGTACTTTCCATGGCTAATAATTTAGGTTTTTTTTGTTTTCATCATACTTTGTTTTAATCATACTTGGTGCATCAATCAGTAGTTTTGCTGCATTTTTGCTACTCTATGAAGAACACAATGCTTTTTTATGATAATGTGCTTTTACAATTCCTATCTGTGATCTCAGATGCTCTCATGGATTTGAAAAGACTGAGCAAATTCAAGGGCAAAAGGAGATTAATGAAGTTAACTTCTGTCTGCTTAAAAAGAACTTTATTAATTGTGAATTCTGTTTCCCGTCTCACAGTACAATTCTTCTATTTTAGAATATGATGAAGATTTTGAAGCAGATGAAGAAGTTAATGAAGAGGGACAGACTGGTGATCAAATGAATGGAATGTCAGAGTCATCCTCAGATGATAAAAACCATAATTTAGACTATGGAAAGGAGAGTGAAACGTCATCCCAGAAGGCACTGCAGGCCTCTGGCAGCAAGAAAGATGAAAGCAATGGACATTCTGACAGGGACTCTGAAGATGATCAAAAAGGTTAGTTTTGTTCATAACAAGGCTTAGAGAGGCTGATCTGATGCATGTTTTACAGTTTGTGTGTGTCCAGTGTGTATGTTGAGCCTGCATAGGGAAACCTATGCCTTTCCTACTGAAATGGTAAAAGACAGCTGTTTTATCTGTTATTAATTCTACATCTGCCTCTGAAGTGCAGGCAGCCCCCTGGCAGTGAGAGCGTGGGCCTTTGCTGGGCTCTTCAGGTGCTGAGACGGAGCCAGGGAGCAGGCTGGCTCTGAGAACCTCGGCAGGACAACCCTCCATGTCTGTGGGCGCCCACTTAGGAGAAGCTGTGACCCCTTACACCTTCTGAGGAGTCCCAGGAAACCTGACGGGCTACCCTGGGTCTCTAATGGCCCTGAGCATTGCCCTAATGTTTCTGGCTGTGCCAGAGATGGAGGAATTGTTAGATTGTCTGAAGGGAAAGGCGATGGTGCTGTGCAGAGTGGAGAGTTGGACTTGATGACCCTTGTGGGCCCCTTCCAACTCAGCTTATTCTGTGATTCTATGATTCTGTCTGTAGAGGAACCTGCTTGGATTTTCCTGTGATGGAGGAGTAGTACTCTGAGTGGGAATTTTTAAACTGGGGCTGTAAGGTTCCTTAGTGCAACGTGTTTTCCAGAACATGCACTTCTGCATGGATTATAGTTCTGACACTGATTTACTCAACCTGACTGGATTTTTCTGCTTTGAGTTAGATCAATCTCTTCTTGGACCCATGTAGATTGTGGGCAGCAGAAAGCCTGTGCAGCAGTCTGCTCTGCTGTTCAGGTCACTGTTAGATTAACGATTACTGCCTTTTTTCCCCTCAAATTTTCCATTTATGAATTTAATATGATATGTTTGTATGTTTTTATAGAGGAGACAATGAACTTCATAGCTTATTCAACCTGAAAGCTTTACACATGGTTTTGGATATCTTTCTAATATTCAATGAGTTAACAGAAGGGCACTGTGGGATTGTTGCCGTGGTTGAAGTATTTTATCAAATGAAGCTCAAGAGTCTGTGTTAAACCCTGTCTGGGCCATATTTAGAGGTGCATTTGGAGGTGTGTTTCTGTGTGATGATAGAACTAGTCTGGTTTATTTCCATAATCAGAAAAAAACCTCCACGTTAAATGGCTTTAATTTTAATACTTCATACATCTGGGCAATGCTCTTCTATTTACACTTACTGGAATTTTGTCACAATATCCTCAGATGGTGTAATTCAGAGAATACTGTTGGATGGGATTGCGTCCCTTTCTGAGTGCCCAGTGAGTGCAGATGTTTAGCGACAAAAACTAAAGTGCTGTTTGCTGTTTTCAGAGAGGAGGCCTGCAGACTCTCTCTCATCCATGAGCGCTCAGTGCAGAACTGAGGCTGACTCTCATGCTGGAACGATGACAGACAATGTGAATGGCAAAGAGGAGTGCAATATCAAAAGTACATCTGATAGTGCAGCACATGTACATTATAGAAATGAGAATGGGGAGAAGAAACTGCTCAGAATGGAGGAAAATCAGGAGATTTCTGCACTGGAAAAGAAAGGAATAGATGAAGCAGAACAGAAAAAACCAGAAGATCTAACAGCAAGGGAAGATACTAGAATTTTTCATGAAAAACTAATGGCAATGCAGCATCAAAATCCTGAAGTTAATGGGGAATTCAAACAGATTGGGTCAGGAGAAAGTAACATGAATGAGGAGGAGAAATGTCCTCCAGTGCCTTGGGAAAGCAGGGTATTGAACATGGAGGATGGCAAGGAAGAGTCTCCTTGGTGTGAGGAAGGAGGTGGTGAGTATAGTCCCTCTGCATAGCTCTGCATGCCTGTGCTGCTGTATTTGCCTTTTTACTCGTTCATGGTGCAGCACGGGGAGTTTCTGGAGCTGCTTGTGGGCTCAATATCCACTCAGAATGTGACATTGGCTCGGTGTTTCTCTGCTAGTGTTTCAAGAGCAAGGATTTGTCCAAAAATTAATTTTAAACCATTTTAAAGCTGAGATGGCTGGATGGCTTCTACTCCCCTTTTGGTCTTTAATGGTTTTTCTTTCTTGCTTTCTGTTTTCTTTGTGATAGTTTTTGAAGATGGCAAACCAGTCCAGGAGGAAATAGCAAAAGCAACTGGAGGTGACCATCCTGTGAATTCTGACCCTGACTCTGGTGTTTCATGTGCCAATGTGGAAGAAAAGAACACAGCAAGTACAGAATGTGATGCCAGTGGAGGTAAGATGGGCTGTCAGTCAGGGACAAGGATTAAGTGTTACTCACCTGAAGTCTTTTAACAGAAATCTTTGCCTTTTCCCTTGCCTTTGGCTATCAAAGTCTCCTTGTGCTTTTTTTATTTCCTAACTTGTTAAAAATCAGGTGATGACTAGCTGGCATCTGTAGTCATTTATAATTAGTGCTTTTTTGTCAGTTAAATGATTCTAGGAGAAGAATCCAGGCCATGAAATAACTGTGAGTCAGGAAAATAGCTGAAGAAAGCAGGAATGTAGTGAGATTCCATGTACTTCCAGGTAGTGTGCAACTTCCTTTGGAAATGCCTTGGTTCCCAGGGGCAGGAATCAACCCTATATTATTCCCTGGTGTAATTACAGAATCCACAGGAAGCTGAGTGTTCTTTCTCCTTTGTGTGCATATTTCACATGAGCAATTTAATTTGCCACCTATTTCTGACTTTCTGAGTGTCACTGTCAAGCTTATGGCTATTGCACAGACACACACATGAGCTCTCGGCAGGCAGGGAGGGAGGCAGAGCAAGCAGGACAGGCATGACTGGCCTTGCATCAACATTTTTCCTTAAATTCTTTATGCCAGATGCCAGAACAGCACTACTAAAGACATAGTCAGAGCCCGGGGATGTGATGAGAAGCAGCAGAGGAAGTCCTCTTTGCGTGCCCAGGCTGATGTCCCTCATTGCTGGGCAGAAATGGCACCTTTAGCACTAATGCTGTAAAGCATGTAACTCTGACATGGTGCTGAGTAAACCAATGTTTGATTATTTCCTAGTAGCACCAGATGGAAGTTTCTTGGCAGAAGGGAGGAGAAGCCTTGACGTGCAGGAGGCAGCAGGACAAGCGGTACGAGCAGGGCAGGTGACAGGGCAGGGACAAGCCCTGGAGCAGGACGGTGCTGCTGAAGGAGATGCTGGCAGAGCAGAGGCCGGAGGAAAAGCTGCACGGGCAGGGGCCTCACTGCCCCAGGCAGACACAGGGGCTGCGCTGGAGGAATCCTCGTCTGAGGAGGGCATCGTGACGGAGGAGCATCCCGAAGGAAAGGGGACAGGGGAGGCAGTGAAGCTGAAGGGCATGGAGGTGTCACCTGGGGAACAGGAGGTGCTGGTGGGGGGGATGGAGGGCAAGGTGGCACTGGGAAAGCCAGCAGCTGCGGGAGAGGGGCCAGCTGGGGCACTGCCAGGATGGGAGGCAGACAGAGCCGTGCCCCGGGGTCAGGAGTGGGCTGGGGGGATCACGGAGGAGGAGGAGGAGACTGCAGAGGAAGGCCTCAAAGGAGTGGTAGGGCCGCCAGCAGAGGAGAAGGTGGGTGAGCCAGGGTCCGAGGCAGGGGAGTCCCTAGGGGAGGGAGGGTCTGCAGGGAAGGACACTGTGGTGGGTGCTGTGTTAGAGGGAGAGGAGGCTGTCGAGGATGCCGACGCGGCAGCAGATGGGATTGCCAGAGTTGCCCACCCTGAAGGAGAAGAGGCTGTTGAAGAAGACATTTCTAAAGGTGAAGAGGCCGTGGGGAAGCCTGGGGCTCTCTGGGAGACACTAGGGGATATGGAAACAGGAGAAGCAATGCCTGGAGGGGAAGGGTTTGTAAAGGCAAGTGAGTTTTTCCAGCTGAAAGCATCAGGGGAAGAGTGGGTGGAGATGGGGAAAGCTGTGGCAGGAGCAGCAGCACTTGGGAGTGCTCAGGCATGGGAGGTGGAAGGGAACGGTCTCCGGAGAGTGGAGGACACGATGGAGGAGGCTGTGAAGCCTGACAAGTGTCCTGTACTGGAAGTGGCACCTGGGCTAGGGGCACTGGGGGGTGCTCGGGGGGTTCCTGTCACTGAAGGGTCATCACAGGTGGAGGAGACGCCGGCAGCGCAGGAAAGGGAGGGTGCAGAAGAAGCACTTTGGAGTGGCAACCCGTCTGAGGGCAGCAAAGCAGAGACAGAGAGAGCAGGGGAAGGAAAACCCGAAGGAGAGGTGGTGGGAGGGTCTGCAGGGGCAGCCGGAGCGGGCTCGGGAGGTGAACAGGAGGCCACAGATGGAGCAGCAGATTCAGAGCAGCCGGCAGCGGGGACAGAGGGGCGGCTGAGGTGTGGAAAAGTGAGAGGGAAGGGGAGGTCTCCCGGGGAGGGGGTGGTGGGCGAGGCGGCGCTGCCTCTCCCGGGGCTGTGCGGGACCCGGGCAGGGGAGCCCGGGCTGGTGGCCATCGCTGTGGTGGCCAGGGGGCCGGCAGTGGCTGGGGGCGGCGGGGTGGGCACAGGGGCGGTGGCACAGGAGGGGGCGATAGGAGCAGCGCTGGGGGCACAGAGCGGGACAGGGGCGGCAGTGGCCGAGGAGGTGTCAGCCAAGGGAAGGGCGGCGGTCGGGGACTCAGGGACGGACCGGGGAGGGGTGGCCGATGGGCCTGTATCTGGTGGGCGAGCGGTGAAGCAGGAGGCAGCAGGAGGGTGCGAGGGAAGGGGACCGATGCCCGCAGGAGCCGAGCGCCAGGGCGAGGCGGAGCGGGAGCGGGGCGCAGCGCGGCTCGGGTCCCCACGGCACGGAGACGCGCTTGGAACAATGCCGCTGGGGGAACAGGCGACTGCAGAAACCTCCCCGAGCACCCCTGCCCATGGGGGTGGGGGAGTGGAACAGAGCGGGAGAAGGTCCGCAGGAGGCGAGGGACTGTGCCTGGGCACCCAGCCACAGCTGGCAGCTCCAGAGACAGGGACAGAGCAGGGCCAGGAGGAGGGGATGGAGCAGGCAAGAGCGAAAGCCGAGGGGGAACAGCCGAGTCCCTGTGAAAACACGAGAGAGAGCGAGGTGGCGGGTGTCTCGGCGAGTGCAGGGAGCGCGGCCGGAGCCGGGGAGCAGAGGAAGGACAGTCCCGTCGGAGCCAGCCCAGGTGTCCGCGGAGCCGCTGACGTGGGCGAGGGGAGCCGCAGTCCCCGTCAGGTGAGTCCTGCCTGGGTCAACCACTGTCCCCAGCAGTCCCCAGCCTGATTCCTGTCAGAGATAGAGGATGCAGCACCTCGTCCCACTCCTTAATTGTCCGCTGATGGTAGCTAGTCAAGGGATGATAAATCCTTTTGGGTGTCAGCTTCTGCATTGTTCCCAAAATCCCGTGCAAATAAATCCCTTTTCTGTCGCAGTAATTCTCACAGCCCCTCTGCCCTCTCTCCCCTGCGGCCGTGCAGAGCAGCTCCCCGTACCCAGCCTGTCGCAGCTCTGGTGACACTGGGTGAGCTCTTGGGAGCACTCGGCTTCCCTCTTAAGGGAATGTCTGACTTCAGCACGTTTTCTGTCATGTTTGTAGGACAGTGCAAACCCAGACCTGCTCATCGTGTCCTCAGAACAGCCTCAGGATAGGGAAGAAACTCTGCTCTGAGCTTTTTCTGCAGCTTCTCAGTGTTGTGTCCTGCAACGTGCACTCAGCTGGCTGCGGGTTTGTGCCGGCTGGGATGTCACTCTCTGTTTGCTCTGTGAGTACCACAACCACCTGTCACGTTTCACTGGAGCAGCTCCTCAACATGCAGCAGACAACTGAAACAAGCTTCTGTTTGCCAGCCCACGAAACAGCACTCCTTTGGAATGATGAAGACAGTAATCACAAGGATTGTTCCATAGCTGTCTGGCTTGTTTTTCTTGAAAACCAGAGAAATACTGGACTGACTGAACTTCCCCTCCTCAGCCAGGCACCACTTGCATCTGCAGGAAGGCACGGCTTTTATCCTGGGATCCTCCCCACCCCATGTTAGGGGAGGGGAGCGCTTCTGCATGCTCAGTGCGTCCTGTGCCAGGAGGCAGCAGGGGCGCTTCCCTCTCCTTGGGATTCCAGGCTTGCTGCTGGCCACACTTTAGGGCATCCTCAGCTCTTTGAAATGTTGAAAGTGTCAAGTCAGAATAATTCTAACAAGTATTTGTAAATGCATAAAGCCTGGCCTTCTGCTTTTGCTGGAGCTGGGTGTGCAGCAGCCTCTAGGCACTCTAAGCTTGGTGGGTGCAGCAGACTCAGCCCCACACAGTGGGGGACTGTACTGCATTTTCAAGTAGGGTAGAGACACTGGAATGAGCAGAATTTTGAGTGAATTGGTGCTGTGAGTCACTTCAGATCAATAGACATGGAACTGGACACTCAAATGTGATCAAGTGGTTGCTGTGTGTTTCCTCCTAGAGACGTTCCTGTACTAGAGATGGTTGCATTTGTACTTTCACTCTGCAGACATCTGTGCTAAGGACTGTGCCAGAGGGTTGTGCTTTCTGTGTACATGCCCACCCCTGCACGTTAACTCAGGTCTATTAAATACCTGTACCAGTCTGTGCAGCTCCTTCAATTTGTGCCAGTGGTTTTACTGTAGGAATAAACCCTGCCAGTGCAGCAGGGCCTGGGCTTCGGTGTCTGTCTCTGCTTGCCAGTGGGCTGACTGATGTTGGGCTGAGTGTTTGTGCCACTAAAGCTGCCTTGTGCAGGTACCCCCGTACAGCTCATGCCCAGGGCTGCGGGCATGGCCACAGCTGGGCGTTTGCAGGAGACCTAGGGCATCAGAGAAAGCTGTGATGAACAGAGCAGTGTGACTCTAGGGAGCTGGGATGCTGGCAGTTCATTATTTAACATTCTTGAAATATTTATAAGTGACACTTAAGTGTATGGTTGTAACAGCCGGGGGAAAGAATCCTGTGGTTAGGAACACATATGTGGACTTCCAAAACATTAGTGTCCTTGTCATTTGAGCAGGCAGAAGTTTGATAATAAGCAAAACCATGGAAATGGATAATTGTATAGTTTTAGAAATGCTTCCCATGATCCTTTCGGCTCTCCTATATGGTGCTAATTAGTAATTAACTTCAAAGTGAAAAGTAGCATTCACTTAGGGAAAAACAAGATGTGCAGCAAAAAGAAAAAAAAGACTAATTATTAAAGTGAGCATATGTGAGCAAAGCAAACTATCCAACAGTGTTGCCACTGGCAAAACTCATTCTTGGCTCATCGGGAAGGCTTTTTAACTCCCTGAAGTGCCAGGTACTTTCAGTTGCCTGTCACTGACTGTTGATGGTTGTGCCTCAGATGTGTCTCACACAGCTGGAGCCTGGTGACATTCCACAGCTGAAGAGAAGCATTTCATCAGTTCAAAACCATGCCAGCTGTGCACTGCAGATGCAGGATGGGAAAAGTTTAAAGTCCAGCTCCTGGAACTGGGCACCAAGCCGGGGCATTGCAGGCAGAGATGTGGAATGGTGACTCAGAGACACCACCAAGGATGCCGGGTGTGGACAGCACAGGCAGCTCATCCATCTGTCTGAACCAAGGGCTGCAAGGTGGGTTTCCTGGCTGGGAAGTGCCTGAGTGGTTTTGGGGCTCAGCTGTACAAACCAGACGTGACTGACCCCTCTGCCTGCCCATTGGGGCTGAGCCTCTGAGGTGGCCCCTGTGTGCTGTGCTGGCTGTTCTGTGCTGTGCCGTGCCATGCTGACTGTCCTGTGCCAGCTGTCCTGTGCCTCCCTGTGCCAGCACTCCTGTGCTGGGCCATGCTGACTGTCCTGTGCCAGCTGTCCTGTGCCCCCCTGTGCCCGCACTCCTGTGCTGTGCTGGGCCATGCTGACTGTCCTGTGCCAGCTGTCCTGTGCCCCCCTGTGCCAGCACTCCTGTGCTATGCTGGGGAATGTTGGGACCTGCTGCAGGGATGCCGGGCTCACTTCTGGCTGCTGTCCAAACCCTTGTCTGGTTGGACGCCAGATTGTTTTAATCTAGATCACCTATTGCTGATATGTTAAACAATTTAAAATATCACTACAGCTGCCAGACACTGGCAGGTCTCCAAAGCAGGAGAAGAATCCTCTTAGCATCTCAGTCTTGGTAAATATTTCAGTGTGCTGGGCTCCTCGGGCTTCCCTGGGAAGAACACAGGCTACCTGCACTCCCACAAACTGCTTTGGAACATGTTCTACTAATTTATATTTTCCAGAGTTTTTATTTGTTTTACTGATTGATCACTCCTACAAAACATATTTTCCCCCTGAGCCTGATTTTCTTCTATAGAGAGCAATTAACTAAGACATTGTTTCCTTCAAGGAACCAGAAATTTTAATTAGTATTAAAATTCTTTTCAAGCACTTGCCTTTGTAAAGAGCCTTTTAAACTAAAAAAGTTTTGAATTCTGATTTTTTTTTTGTTGTTTCCATGTGTTCCCCTCTGACATGTTCTGAGAAGGTGCTCAGGGATGACACCATCAACTCAGGTATCAGTGACTACACAGAGGTCTTAATGCACATGAAGTCTGCTTCCTTGCTCCATTTTTGTTTCTCTAATCCAGTTTAGTTTCTGGTTTTCAGGCCCAGTCACTAAATGCAGAGTCACTGCATGGTTACTTTAAGCAAGGGAAAAAGACAGAATGCAGAGATATTTGTAAGAAAAATATTCCTGTTGGAAAAGAATCATCGTGCTGGAACTGATTTTTCAGATATGACAGTGAATCCTTTCTGCACCGTTAAAGTTTCTGGCCAATGCAAAGACCAAGAAATGAAACCTAACCTCTGTCCACCCTATTCATCAGCCTATTCCCTGCCTGTGCTTCTGTAGCTCTGCCATATGGAGCAGATCATCATCTGGCCAATTACATTCAGGTGGGCAATTTTCATCAGCGTCCCAGATGCACCTTCTCCCTTCTGCTCTGCCCCTCTTCCCTCGCAGCATGCAAACTGCCAGCCTTGCTTGTACTTCTAGAAAGAGTACAACAGATTTCCTCCAGGGGTGGACAAATCTGGATGTTGTTTTGTTGTGGTTTGCTGGAGCTTTATAACTCCTCTTTTTCTGCCCTTTCCATGGAAATCTTGTGACTTCATGGGCCAGGATATTGTGGACAGAGTCCAGCAGGTCTCCTTGTGAGCTCTATCCCAGGCTTTCCTGTGTATTTATGCTGATATTTCCATTGCCCCAGCAGCTGCTGGTGTAAACGGAACTGCACCTGACACCTGAGCAGTGGTCACCACTGACTGGTACCACGGGCAGTGGTGGGAGAGCTGTAACAGAGCTGCACTTGCAGCTTCTCAACTTTTCAGTGAGTGAAACAGAACAAATGGAAAATAACCTCTAAGCTTTACTTGGTGAAATCTTCCCCATTTTTATTGCTTCAGGACTATGGAAGTAATGGCAGGCGTGTCAGAAGCATTGTCAGAGCCCACCACGCAGTCATAGTTCCTGTCTATCACACTGCTCAAGGCCTCATTGCAGACCTGCTTCAGGATCATGGCTGTAGAAAAACAACATCCTCAATAGCATCACAGAACCCTGCCCAGCAATGGGAGGGACTGATTCGTGCTCAGCCAGGAAGGCAGCTCTGCCTTGGCCACACGTATAGTATTACAGATAGATTTTGTTAATTTGAAAAGAGAGCCCAGAAAATAACAGCGTGATTAACTCTATAATTGCTTCTAGAGGAAGAGTTCAACTTCTGCTACCCTGCCTCTATGCTCTTTTTTAATGCCCCATGGTCAGAGTTGCTGCTGCAGGGCCTGTTGGTGGCACTGGCTGGCCAGCTGAGGGAGGTGCAAAAGCAGAATGCAGGACAGGGACATTTGTCATCAACGCTAAAGCTGTTCAGCGCGAGGATGTCAGGGTGGCACTCGGGTTCAGAGGTGCAGCGAGCGCTGCAGGTTGATGGCCAGGCTGGCGGCAGGTGGACGCTCCTTTCCTCAGCTGCTGTCCTCAAAGCTGCCACTGCCACCACAGGAGTGGAACCTCATGGTGCTCAGGGGGTCCGACACATACCCTGCAGGTGCAGAGAGAGGGTCACTGCAGCTGGCAGGGCAGCAGTGCTCCCTGGCCTGCAGTGCCAGCACAATAACCTGTGCAGTGCTCCGTGAGCTCCGGGAGCACTCTGCAGTAACTCACCGTTTTTGTCCACGGGCGGGTACTGGAAATTCCTTCTCATGTCATCCAGAGACAGGCCCTGAGAATGGGGTGGCCCAGTGCTGCAATTTAAACAGGAGGTGTCAGTTTAGGTAAGACTGATGAAACATCTCCAGACCACAAGAACATTTTTTTCCAGAGTGGAAGGAAAGAACAGCACCCTGAGACATCAGCCTGGGGCCTGGCCACAGCAGTTCAGTAAACGAAAAGCAAGAATAAGTCACAAAGTGAGACCATGATCCTGAGGCACGCTGGCACTCAGTTACCCTTCTCAGAGTAACTGCCCCCAAATAACTCATTTGGGGCTTCACAGCTGTCTGGGGATTGCCATCCTGGAAGGAACTCCAGGCATCAATACAGGGTTATTGACATGTCTTTAGTATGTCACTGCTAAAAAGTTCTTGCAAATACATTTCTTAGGCAAGGAAGATTGTAGAATTATCTTCCAGCCATGGATCAAACCCACTGTCCTGCCCTGATCCTAGAGATGAGAGTTGCTATGTCTGCCCTTGAAATCAGTTCTCCCAGTGGTAGGGTATAATACCTCAGATATTTACTTAATGGTACAATAATACAGAACCCATGTGTGTCCCTGCCTTAAAAAACATCAGGAGTTCTTACCCTGCTGTGGGCATGAAATGAGTGATACACAGTTGTTGGGATGCAGCCTGGTAGGAGCAGTCCCAGTAATGCTGGCTCCCACAAACCTCTGTGAGGCTCTTCCTTACATAGATAGTTGTCTCCCGCCTCCGTACCTGCTGGAAGGCTCTGGATTCTGTCTTTCTGTCTGTCCATCTGTCCCTTCCCTTCTCAGCAAGGCCACTTTCACCCTCCCCCGCTGCCCTCCCAATGGCAGCCTGGGCTCTGTGATGGACACAGGTGACGGCACAGCTCCAGTGCTCTCTCCTGGTCCTGCCAGGCCACCTCCCAGCAGCACAGCTTCTTCTTTCCTTCAGTCATCTGAGGGGGAGCCCCCGGAGCCCCCGTGCCTCCCCTGGCCTGGCGGTGGCTCGCACCCACCCGTGGGAGCAGGCAGCGTGGGCTCGCGCGTTCAGCGCGTACTCCAGCTCGAACCGAGTGCGCAGTGCGGCAACGTGGCTGCGCCCAGGGCCACCGCGGGCCACCAGGCAGTCCGAGGAGGAGGAGGGAGACAGGGACCCGCTGCTGTTGCTGGAGGCTGGAGACATTAACTGGATTAAGAAAAAATAAAGGTACCATTATGGCAAATTTACAAGCCCTTTCTAATCTCTCTCTCTCATAAGTCGTATCCCACTTTTCCTTGGACTTTTCCAGCAGCTCCAAAGCCACCGCTGTCCTCAGCTGTCCCTGTCCCCACTTGCACTCCCATCTGCTTGCACACACACAGACCTCCCCCTCTAGGAGCCAGGTCCATACCTCAATATTGCACAGACACTCCTCTAACTTTGTGACGACTTCTGAAAACTCTGGTCTCCCCTGTGAACACAACAGGAAAACCAGAACTGGGTTAAAAATGGAAGGGGACAGATCTGATGTGATTAGATTGGCACACAGGGAAGGCATGAGCCACAGAACCCATCATGTCCCCTCTCTGAGTTTCATGGCATAGCTGTCAGTCTGTTTGGGAATCTGATGAAAACTGCAAGCTCAGTTTTCATCAGATGAGCTACAACATGAAGACGTGTGTGCATATGAACTTCAACAGCAATTCATCTCTTTTTGTGTAACAGTTAGACTTGAGCTAATAATGACTAGATCACAAAAATGCTATCAATAAATTTTTGACTCTGCTCTTTAGGTTGACTTTCTCTTTGCCCATGAACAGGACTTTGGACACAGCAACAGCAGTGATGAGCAGTGGACAAGTTCCTGGCCAACCTGTCTATATGGCCATCCTGCTCCCTCCCTCGTCCACGAGAGCTGCACTTAATAAAACTAAAATGTTTAGTTCTTTACTGAGCTCAGCCCTAGGCCTTATGGCAAATTCTCTGGCTCTAATTAAAGCTCACAAATCCAATTAGCCAATGAAAAAGGCTTCTCAGGAGATGCTGCTAATCTTCTAATCACCAGTTTGCCTTTGGAAACAGCTGCTGTCAAAAGTTTCTGGGAAACAGATGTTCAAGTATCTGATAAACAGAAACAGGGACATGGCACATGGGAAATAGTTTTCAGCTGGGATGAGCCTTGAATGAAATTAAAGACAAATAAAAGGATACATTTTCTAATTTGGAGGCATTTCCTGGCCATCCAGCAAAACTCCTACAGGTATACTCCATTATCTGCCTTTTTTTTTCTTTAAACTTAGCAGACCTTGTGGAGAATTTTGAACATTCACTGAGCCCCAAAACTCACCATTTTTTCCCCAATAAATGGTAGCAAAACACCTTTAGTAAAGCTAAATAGAGCCAAATAAAGAACAGTAGCAAAAAAACCTTTAATAAAAATAATTTTGACATGTTTTTGCTCACATCTTGTGCAAAGGTCTGACCTTCCATGGGCTGATGGAGCTATCAATTGTTTTATAGTTTTGTCCCGAAGCTCTAAACCACTGGCAAGATGAAATGAGATTGGAGTCGCACTGATGGGTAACAAACTGCACTGGAACTCTGAAAAGATGGTTTCTCCTTATAGGGGCTAAGAGGCTGTGGGAATGCTGACAAGACACAGGGACAGCACCCATCTCAGTGCTTGCCTAAGTCAACACTCTAATATGACACCTTTTTAGTAAATTTAAAATGAATGTGTGTTACATGCTGTCATTAGTCGTTCCTTACAGAAATCTGAGAGCAGCAAGGAATTTTCTACTCATTCAGTAACAGCTCGAGTCATAATCAGCAGTACGTGAGTAATTAAGTCTTGTTGAAAGGCCAAATGTTAATTTACTTTCCTCCTCAATTCACCAACTCTGCTGTAGTTCCTGACACACCCCATTATCTGCCTGGGGGCTTTCTGCAGCGACCCTTCCCATGGAAGCTGTGATTTTGGGGTGTCAGCCAGAGCAACGTGCCCATTTTCCCACTGCTGGGGACACTCACCTCAGGACAGGCATTCCAGCCCCTCATCAGCAAGGAGGAGATGGGCTTGGGGATGGAGTAGCCGATGGGAGGGCGGATATGGTGATAGGCCATGTCTGCTGCTGCTGCTGCTGCACGGGACAGCCAGAGACACCTGTCAGCACCCACAGTCACCCTGATCCCACTGCTGAGACACCCGTCAGCACCCACAGTCACCCCAACCCCAGAGCACACCTACCCACTGCTGAGACACCCAGCAGGTATGGAAACCTACTGCTGAGCCATCCAACCTACCAATAAAGGAGGTTGGATGGAGGCTGGAGGTTAAAGGAGGCTTTTCCCATCAGAGCGAGTGCAGAGCAAGATGCCCATCACCATGGCCACAGGCCCACCTCTGGTCACAGGTCAGACAGCAGTGAGGGTCTCACTGGCAGAGGGAGCTGAGCCCTCCCTCCTTACCCATCCTGGCTCTGACCACGTCCTGCAGCGCTCATGATCTCTAACAACTGTCAGACATCCAGGGGTCAGAATCTCGGGAGTGCAAAGTGCAGCCCTGGAAATGCTGCTCTGCCACTGTACACCCCCCTTCCACCCCTGGTTTGTGGGCGCTGTCCTGAGAGGCACACAACAAGATCTACCATGGAATGGCTTTGCAACCCCAATACCCATGTGAGAGACAGACTCCCTGTAGTCAGCGGTCTTCTTCCTAGTCCTAGACCTAGACAGGATAATTCTGTGCTTTTCATTGAATTCAATATCTTAGCACTTAATAACACATTTCACTAAGATACAGGTGAAAATTACACAGTGTACCTACTTCTCTAGTTTAGAGAAATTAAAATATTAATTCATTGCGCATGTTACCTGGTTTCAAGTGAGCAAATGGAATTTCCCCTGTTAAGAGCTCCCAGAGGCACAGAGCGTAGCTGAAGACATCGGCTTTGATGGTGTACCTTGTGCACTGGGTGAACACCTCAGGGGCCATCCAGCGCAGGTTCTGTGCACCAGGAAACAGCAATCACACATTAGCATCTATTCCTGTATTTGTATGTTTGTTTTCCTTTCTTCCCCTATTTCCTGCCTCCATCACTCCATAAAATAACTGGTAATCTGCCAGGAAAACCTTTCACCTGGCTTGCAAAATCTAGTCAGTGCAAGATGAACTTGGTGCTACCTCAGCCCCATGGAGCCAGGCTGAGCAAGCTTTAAACATGACAGTAGGGTGAGAATAAAAAAAGAACCCCAGGCACAGGGTCTGGACACCACATCATATAGTCTGGGAGATATAGGCATATATGCCATAAAATAGGAATTAACTACTTCTCCAGCTGGCAGAAGTAAAAGCTGACAAGAGCTGCATTGGTCTGGGGCCTGCTCTCTTGCGGTCTTGCTGCTCCCTGCAGACCCCCAGTTCTGAGGCTGCTTCACAAGAAACCAGTCTCTCCCTCGGGTGACGGGTTCAGGATGGAGTTTTAGAGTCCTCTTGCTCCTTACTCTGCATCCTCTACAGGGCAGGACAGTCCTCATCAGGTCAGTTTTCCTAGGACAGCCCTTCCAGCAGAACAACACCAAGCCCCAGCAAGAACCCTGTCTGAGCAGCAGCCCCACTGCCCACACAGCCAGTGCCACTGCAGAGGGTTCAAGAGCTGGTTGCCAAGGCCTGGGGCAGCACCAGCCATCCCCCTGCCACTGCCCACTCCACTCCATCCCATCCCGTCACCCATCCCACCCCGCATTAACAGCTGGGATGATGTGAACATTCCTGGCCATGGACTGACACACAGGACACATCTGGACTGAAACACATGAAGACAACTGTCCTGTAAATCTGACTGTGAGCAACGGGCTATTGTGAAGAAAAGAACTGTGAAATGAGGGAATCAGTGCTGAGTAACTAATTGCCTGTTAAAAAAAGGAACTGTCTGCCAACAGCACATGTGTGAAAGTGGGGAAGAGTAGATTAAAAATAACTCTTTAGTAAGGAATTGGGGCAATAGAGCTCCAAAGATAAAGCATTGTTTTCTGCTGCAGATGTTATATATTCCTTCATCTCTGCTATTAAAGACAGAGAAAAAAATAAAACCAAGACAGAGAATCACTGAGAGAGATTAAATACTACACCAGTCCATCTTTCCCAACAAACATATTTCCAGTGTCTTCTCCTAAACTCTGTTTGCCTGTATGTTTGGTATTAATTATGTGGAGCAAAACAAGAAACAAACCCCAGGTTGTTTTGTCATGTTGTCTTCATCCAGGGATTGCAGAAATCGAGATTCTAAAACAGAGCAAGAAAAAGAATTACTCTCAGGCCAATACAGACACGTCCCTTATTATACAAAAGTCCTGCCTTAATTACAATTCCACAGGATCCTCTCAGTCAGCACATGTTTAGTTTTAGTGAATTTGGGGTTAATTTATAAGTGTTTCATAAAAACTCCTTACCTCCAAAATCAGCAACTACTGCATGACCATCTTCATACAGAAGAATATTGTGACTGGGGAAAAAAAAACCCAAAAAAACTATAGGTAATTGTTTGATAGTGTCTTAAAGATGGTGAAAATGTTATAGTTTTTGGGTCATAGCTAAACATTTGAGTTCAAATCACCTCCTTGGGTAGCTAAATGTCTATAGGTATGTCTCATATTTATTGTTAGAAAGTGCACATTACCCCTGAGAGGGCAAACCAACCTTTGACTGATTTGCATGCAACAAATCCAGAGACAAACTTCTAGAAATTGGCAACACAAACACAGGGTTTCAAACAAAATGGAAACTTGGGGAAAGGCCCACAAGCTGCTTTAGCCAGGTCACAAGCTTCCAGCACCTCTGGAGATAAAGGTTTCCCTGCCCCACTCACTACACCTTCATGGCACAGGGCTTTGGAAGGGCCGAGCAAATCACAACATCGAAGTGCAGGAATGTGGACACAACGATGCTCTCAGGATATTTATCAATGCTGACTGAGCCAAGAAAATTCAGAAGAGTGAAAAGGGTATGAAAAACAAAAATGAAAATGTTGACAGTTTACATGAGGAGGGAAAATGGAGGTAATATTGATGGTCTCAACAAAAAGTACAACATGCTCATATTAGAGCTGCAGATAGAAACAAGAACAGTCAAGTGAGGAACACAAATTTTACCAGATAACAGTTTTAGGACAGAAAAAATTTAAGCTCTCCCAAGCAGGACTCCCACAAATCACTGTCTTTTAGATTTTCACCTTCACCTAAACCCAACCTTCGGGATGATAAATTTAACCATAAAAATGTAACCATGACTCTTCTGATTTATATTCAGTCTGATTTTAGCTCTCATATGTACTTTCCATCAAAATATTGAAATGATTTTAGTATAACATGTGGAATTGTTTTGAGACCCACACCATGTGGCAAACGAAAATATGAATCAAACACAAGGCTGGACTAGAGAGACTCTTGAAAAAATTGTCTTCTGTTTAGGTCACACAGGGATTGCAATGGTGAGAGCAGGCATTGTTCTCTTCATGAAACCATGGAAGGAAAAAAACGAGATAAGAACGAGGAGCGTGCAATCATCCTGGCTTTGTGAAAGGATGTGGTGCTGGGGTCTGCCAGGCACGGAGGCTTCTCTCTCCCATGGCAAGTGACAGGCACAGCATGTCCCTTTTCCAGGGATTTGGGCCATTAAAAGATCCTTCTGCCTTTAACACGCTGTGGGTGTAATGAAAAGCAATGGATATTTTAAGATTTCACAAAGGATATTTCAACAAAGAGGAGTCGCAGACTCCATCCCCATTACCACCAGGCTGCCATCCTCTCTTTCATCTCGCTCACCAAGCAGCTCTCAGAAGTGTTCACAGATAGTTAGAGCCATCAAAAGCAGGTCAGTCCCTCAAAGGCTTGCTCCAGCCATGTTCAGCTGTTATGGCTTAAAAGAAATGGATACTAAAATGGTCTCTCTTTTATTAAAGTGCTATAATCATCGTGGCTGCCATCCCTCACCATGGTGTAAGTAGTAATAAGTTGATGCATGTCACCATTACTGATGGCTGTCAAAAGTGAAAAGCAAAATAAAACTCCCAATTATTCTTCAAATGGAAGGATAACCCCTTTTCCAGGGTAGAGACACGAAAGATTAATTTTCTTCTCTGTTCTGCCAAGCCATATTGCAGGTTTATTTAATGCATTATGTGTAGTGAATTAGATTTCAGAACTCACAAAGGTGGTTATGAATTATGTGAAAATTCAAGGTAAAAAAATACGAAGCTCCTGTGAAGCCACTGGCAAAACTTAACACGGAATTTCACTCTTAGTCTTTCCCTTAAGCTGTTGCAAAGATTTTCATCTGGTAATTGTGCCTGTGGGTTGGCTGAGGCTCATGCTGCAAACATGACTCCTGCTCTTGCACTAAACTTTCAGAAGTTGAGCTCTTTCAGCAGCACACATCAATGGCACCACCATCCCTGCAGCACATTATCTTCTGACCCTCACAAATACGACCTTTATGAGTTCTGTGGGGCTTTCTGGCTCTCTAGGAAGATACTGGTTTGGGCTTTCTCCTGTGGAAATCATTATTTAAAACCCTTCAGTGCAGAACTGTTCTTCTAAGAGCCACCAAGGCATGGAGCTGAAATGTGAGGTCTGAGCCTTGTCTCCCCTGGAGCAGTCCCACAGGCTGCAGCAGTCAGGCACGGGGCTTGTGCAGAAGCAAGGCTCTCCTTGGAACAACACAGCTTTGTGGCCTGGAAGGAACCAGGGCAGGGATGCAGGCACGTGGAGGAGACTCAGAAGGACGGTGGAGGATGCCATTCCAGCGTGCCTGTTGCTCTCGAGGGCTGACAGAGGTATGGACCAGGTTTTGGTTTTAGCAAAAGGATCATTTTCATCTCCAATCTTGCAATCAGTGCAGCTCAGGTATTTCACCCCCTGTTGCTGAAGCACGCACATGACTGCTTCCAGAGCTAGAACAGCAAGAACAGCTTTTCCCTGCAGACACTGAGGACTCAGTGCTCCCATTGGGATACCACCAAAGAGATGGATGAGTTCCCAGTCCCGTGCAAGGTCCCAGCTCCCAGAGGGGAGCAATCAGAGCTGCTGTTAGCTGCAACAAATGAGCCAACAAACCGAGAAACACGTGAACTCAGTGACATGGGGAAATATTTACAGTAAAAGAGACAAAGCAAAGGGAAGGAGATGAAGGGATGAGGGAATGTGACCAAGTGCCCTTTGACAGCAGGTGTTGGGCTGAAATTGAGGAGAACAGAGATTCAGAAAAACAAACAGATGCAGGAAAACACTGTCAGCAGCTGTAGCCTTCAAGGACAATCACAGTTCAGCAACTGTGACTCATAGGGGTTTGTATAAAACCTCTGAGATTATTTTCAGTTGAGTGCTAATGAAACACTGGAGACTGCAGGGCGTCCCCGTGGCTTTGAGCTTTCACGCTGCCTAAATTTTTAGGTTAAAGACAGAAACTGACCTGTTCAAATCCCGATGTATGATGGGCTGTGTGAGATTGTGGAGGTACTCCATCCCCTTGGCCACATCTACAGCAATGATTAATTTAGACTGCAGATCAAGAATTCTGCATATTTTTAAAAAAATTAAAAATTACTTGAAGTTAATAAACAGTTAAGAATTATTCTTATCTGTAAATCATGGAACATTTAAAATTGTTTTATACACAAAATAATGTTACATAATCTATGTAAAGTAAATCTATATATTGTAAAATGATGACAATAACAACTTTGTGATTACTTATCAGTTTACCTCGTACACCCAATAAACTGAACCAAAGCTCAATATTTTCTAGTGTGTTCCTTTCTCTGTCATCCTGTACTGAAATGAATATTTACGTCAGCATAGAATCCCTGTTCTTCCAAATCCTGTACGGCAGGCCCGCTGGTAGATGAGGGCAATACCTCTTCTGCTCGTGGAGCAGGGAGAAGAGTGATCCCCCAGAGATGTACTGGGTGACGATGGCAAACTGGCTGGGGTCATCCAGGCAGGCTCCCACGAACTGGATGACACAGGGATGGTTCAGCCGGCAGAGAATGGAAACCTCACGGCAGAACATGTCCACATCCGACTTGGAGCAGTACGTGTTGGCTCGATAACTTAGAATTGACATGAGAGGAAGCAGAAGGCAAAGGTATCATAAAATAAGGGCTTTTAAAATACTTCAAACCAGGCCATTTCCAAGGATGGAAAAGCCTGACAAACTTACCGTTTGATTGCAACAATTTTATTTCTACATCGTCCCTTATAGACTTTTCCAAAAGACCCTAAAATGGTTTAAAATAAATAAGCTCAGATATGCTTGTTATGAACATCAAACATTTAAAGTGAATGCGCTTTCATTTCTGGTACCTGAGCCGATGATCTCGTGGAACTCTATCTCAGAGAGCTGAAGGTGGAAGTGTGATGGCAAACCAGCACGGAGGAGGAGGACATCGGCCTTTTCTGCAAGAGAAACACCCATCCCCTCAGTAAACTTGGGCCAGGGAAGGGCCAAGCCTAAGAGTAAAGGCGATGGAGACGGAGAGACTGACTGGTCGTGGTCAGAATCTGAATTTATTGTGGACTACACACGTTGATGAGCACTGAACTTCAGAACTCTTGCACTGGGAAAGCTGACATTTCCCTGTAAATTGACTGCTAATCCCGCTCCCTGCGACAGCAAACCCCCGTGACAGACACATCCTTGCGACACCACAGGTTGCCTTGGGCATTCCTGGCTTTAGCACCGTGTCAGACATGAGCACACATTCCCAAACTCTGCCTGTACCATGGGATGGTAGCGCAGAATTCCTTACATGGAGAATTAAATGCTTTTTTCTGTGTAGCCAGTGCTCATTGCTGCTGCTGGGGATGCTATTGCAGGGCCAACCGGCTCTTGGTGACATGTGGAATCTAAACTTTGCAACTAAATTTAGTTGTCAATGTCTCTATCTTGTTGATCTTTTTAGTTTATTATGATAAAGTTTATCAGAATATTTCTAAACAGAGCATTTTGATGCTGCTATGTAAAGGATGTAAGGATTTGGTTATACCCAGAGTGAACAGTTAAAGAGAAAAATTGAAAGTACCACCAAAAAAAAAAAAAAAAAAA
>WEKY01058554.1:167485-190991 GCA_013390045.1 Picathartes gymnocephalus | reverse complement strand
AAAAAAAAAAAAAAAAAAAAGTATCTTAAAATACCTTAAAATATTTATCTGGATGTTTCAGCTGTATTTGTTTCAGAGTAACACAAATTATTTTTGGACAGAATTTTTCTTGTAAGGATAATTCAGGCATTTTATGGTGTGATTTAAATGATATTTATTTGCATTCATGGAGAAGCGGGTATTTCATTAGTGCTATTTCACACCATAGCCTTTTCTCAAAGAAATAAAAAGAAATATATACTTTTTAAAGTGAATGAAAACAAGGCAAATACAGGAATTGTCATTATGCTGAGTAACAAAACTAAATATATTGTTTCCTAAAAATTATCCCAGGGAAATGGATCCATGAACCATAAGAATTCCAGGAATAATGAATCCTGTGTAGGATGTTCAGGCTGACAAACACATTGGATAAAAAGACCACAAAAGTTCATGTTTTCCCTTGCCATTGCCATTGCAAATACCTTTTGTCATGCTTTTAATCTTCCCTAGAGGGGATGGCACTGACACGTAGGAACCATCTGAAATAAAGAACAGAGTGAAATGATGGAGTCCAACGACAGCACAAGTGATGGTGCTGATAAATCAATGAGTCAATGATGCCTGAAAGAATTAATAGTAAAGGGTGATAATTCAGATAACACACAAACACATCTGATGGAAGCTGGTTTGGGCTGGGATCCAGTTCAATTTCTTCACTGTTTCAGGCACAGCAGAGTGGGGTGTTGTATCACCACAGCCTCGAAAGGAATCTGTGTATGGCTCCACTGATGGCTGCAGGATCAGGCCCTTTGGCTAGAGAATAAAATGATTGCTCAGCCCATACCTCCTCCAGGCTGGGAGTATTCGTTGCAGGGGGACTCATCCTGAGGTCTCTTGTAATGCTTCAGGAGGGTCACAATTCCATCGTGACCTGGGAAAGAAAGAGGAAATAAAAGGATATGCAGATAACTCAAAATACTTTTTAAAAAAAATTGATTCATGAAAAATCAGGGGATTAAAAAAAAAATGTACGACATGCTTATAAGATATGCAAAGACATGGTGATGCTAATCTAAACCTACTGTGATTCTTAATTGTAGAAATATGGAAAATTTCTGTAAAAACAAGCATGTTATTTTCATGAGTCCACCTACTCCTAAAATGCAAGATGTGGTAAGGGAAAAACCTGCTGCAGAAATCCTGCAATGGAAGTTGACAGTAGTCTTCAGTGGGCCTGACAAGGAAAACCAGTGCCTGTAAACACTCTTTTTGTAGTCCTAACCCGGGGAAATTTGTACACCTATTGCTGCAGAGAGAAGCTACGCTTGCCCCTACCCATTGTGAGGCACCAGCTGCAAGTGGGGCCACCTGCTCACGTGTTTGATGCACAAAACTCTGCCTGGCAGCATTCAAAATTCTTTGCTAAACCTTTCCAAGATGAGCTTTCCCTCAGTAATTTCATATGTATTATTTTGCCAATAATCAGGTTTTGAAAAGCCTTGCAAACTCATAGTTTTAATATATTACAGTCACTCTCACAATAAAAGGCACTGCAGGGGAGTGTCCCAGAAGTTACAGGCTCAGAAACAAGATGGGAGCTGCTACCTGGCTGTACATGCAGGACAAACCAACAGGAACCATGGAAGATGCCTCACTTTGATCCACATTTGCAAGAATTCAGGATTGTTGACTGATCCATCGTTCCTCACAATGTTCAGCAATAAAATGAGAACTCATGCAGATGCCAGAGGAGGAACAGCCCTTGCTGCACAGGCTACATTTCTCCTGTTTTAGCAGCACAGAAACACTCCTCTCCCTGAGTTTGTGCTGGATTAAACTGATGTTTAACAGAGACCTGAGATGACAAATTGAAGGGCTGGGGTTTTTAACCCTTTGTGCCATTCCCTGGGGAGCAGATGGTGGGAGCTGTGTCTGCAGGCATCGGTGGGTTATTCTGCAGCATTATCTCCTTCCCATGCTGCCCTCTCCTTCCTGCACAGCTTCTGTGCATTTTGTAGCAGAAACTAGAAAATTGAAATACCTTTCTCATAAGCCCACATCAAACAGGTCTGCTCGTCCTTTTCTCCACTGGACCTGCTGGGATCACAGGCTACCAGGTTCATATCAGCTCCATTATCCAGCAGGAACTGCACAAGGCGAATGTGGCCGTGGTAGCAAGCACAGTGCAACCCTGGAACATCAGAGAAGTGTGGGGAGAACAGCTGCCAAAACATGGCAATAGGACTGCAGCAACAACTCTGAAGTGCAAATTGATCTCCTTGATAAACAAATACATTGTCAAAAAATACCTGAGGAAAGAGGTGGAAATTAAACATTAAGACTGCAAGAACCAATCCACTGCCTCTGCACTATGTGCCATCATTTACTCTGCCACCTGCAAACCACATTTAATGACTCTGTATGTGAGAAAAAGCAAGTGCAAACAAAGGCAGCTCTGTGTAGTGGGGACAGGAAGGTGTGCAGTCCTCCAGACACTATATCCCAGAATCCTATCTCTTTACAGAATAATTTCTAACACTACTGAGAAGCCTCAATATGGGAGGAACAGTTTGCACCAGGTTTTGTTACTCATATACTCCTGAATGAGCCTGATACATCCTCACTGAAGACTTATCACTTCTCTGCCTCCTGTAAAAATATTTCAAGAAGGCTGTGCTCTGTCTGAAAGGTACTTGGATGCTGGAATTACCCTGGAAATCCTGATGGTATATGGCTTCCCAATATTTTGGTTCTGGTATATACCCTCATACACAGTAAGTATGATGATGTTACCTGTGTGGCCATCTCTCCCCTGATGATTGATGCTTACAACATTCTGGTCAAGAAGAAACTTGACAAGTTCTAAGTTCTTTCCATAGGTGCAAGCGCTGCAGAAGTAAAGGGAGTGGTGAGTGCTACAGTCCATAAAAGAAGTACTTTGGGTAGCCAAAAATTTATGAAGAATTACACAGAGATAAAAATGTAGTAATAAAGGATCTTTAGAAATGTGCAAATGGATGATTAATCCACAAGAGCATATTAATTTTTATTGTTTCAGAAACATTCTAATTATTGCTGAATCACCTAGTTTTGCACAGTTGTGCAAACGGTTTGTGTTGCAAAGTGCCTCTTAAATAGCCCTTTACACCCAAACCATGTTCTGCCACCTGCTTTCTCATTCAGAGTGCCTGGCTCCAGCAGACATCCAGGTGGAACAAGCTCTGATCTCAGCTCCCAAACTGGACAAGGAGAGGAACCATTGTCCAACCAGGTGTTGGTGAACCTGATTTTCTTACCTTCCTTGCTCTCACTTCTCTCTCTCTCTCCCCTCATTCACTGCCTGGTTCTGCCTCTCACTTCATGCCCTGTCGTGTATCTCATGACACAAACTCACCCTCCGTGTGGAGCTCCCTGCTTGCTCTGTCCCTCACCTGGCTGCTGGTGAGACATTTGTAGTTTGGGGTGCTGTGCTGCACACGTGTGTAAGTGGAGCTCTATTGATAATGCAATTTGAACACCTCACCTGTGGAAAGCTGTTTCACTGAATATATTCTCTTTAGTGAGACTTTCTGTTCCTGAGAGCTGAATGATTTCCTTGACAACTTCAAACTTCCCATTGTAGCAGGCACTGCAGAGGAAGCCAGTGCAGAGCTGTTAACAAAACCAGCCTTCCCATGAGCCCCAAACCTGTCCAGCAGTTGCCCCGGGGCACTCACAGGTGTAGAGGTGTGTCTCCATAGATATTCACCACGTGGGGCTGCACTTCGAAGCTGCTCTGCAGTAAGAACTTCACAATATCATGGTGCCCAAATCGAGAGCAGAAGTGCAGAGGCACATGATCCTCGTTGTCCTGAGCATTCACTGGCAGTTGACCCAGAAAAAGACCACAGAAAGAATTTTATCCTTAACACAGTGTGTCTGGGATTGCTTGGGATATTTAGTAGAATTTTATGTGTTGTGTCTATGCATTTTGAAACCTCCTGGAAAAATATTTGTGGACGTACTTGTTAAAAATTGAAATTTCTGTGATCTTTTGTGTATCAAACCCACATTGCTCTGAGCCATCTGCAGTGCACTGTCAAGGTGATCTCCTGAACTGCAAACTTATTGCTTTGATGAAGCTTTCCATGAAGGAATCGTGAGTTACAAATGACCCTTAGAAAGAGCAATTTTGAAGCAAAAGTAAGATAATAACAACATCAACAGAACTGGGAATGTCCAGGCAGCACAGAACTGCTGGCATCTACCCGTAACAGCGAACTATTCCAAGGGCAGATGCACAGAGTGTCCCTGGGGGATCCTGGGTCCGCAGATGGGAATGTGGGAGGCTGCAGCTGTCACGGAGCACATCCATGCCAGGGAGCCTTCTGCCTGCCTATGGGACGGGCAGTCGCTGTGGTTTTGGGCTGACTAGCGAGTCACATTATTTTAAAAGAAATAGTTCAAGTTTGTGACCCCAATTACTGGTCTGCACTGAACAGTGTCCAATTTATTCAGGTTCTTTCCCCAACTCCTTTCATGCCTGGGCACTAAAGACTTGTTCCTCTGCTGCTGCATTTATAGCAAGTTTCAAAGTGTGCTACTTTAAGAGCAAAAGGCTCCCCGCTTCCAGTCTCCCTTTTTTTTTCTGTGGTGAAGATTCTGAGTTTAAAGAAAAGGATCTGAAATGGTGCCCCAGATTCTTTCCTTTTGGAATAAACCGTCTAATGGAAAGCAAACCTCCCACTGCCTTGTCATGATGAGAGAATGTCTCTTTTTTCCCCCCTTTATCATAATGATATCAGCTCAGTGCACACACTGATCGAGGCTGAAACACCGTGAGCTTGCTACTGAAAACAGCATGCACAGACCTGACCGTGCTGCTTCCCTCCATGCCTTTCTACTGCATGAGGAGGATGTGTGACTGCAGGCAGGACTCATGGAGAACATGATAAATTGATGTATTAAAGAGCAGTATGTTTCCAGTGTACTGTTTGTTTCTTCCTTTCCAAAAAACATTTCTGTCTCTTACTCTGAGGATAAGAAATTAATTTCTAAATAATTTGAACTTTGCTCAGTATTTCACAGAATCATAAAATGGCCTGAGTTGGAAGGGACCTTCACCTTTAAGGTCCCTCCCCATGGGCAGGGACACCTTCCACTGTCCCAGGGTGCTTCAAGCCCTGTCCAGCCTGGCCTTGGACACTTCCAGGGGTCCAGGGGCAGCCACAGCTTCTCTGGGCCCCCTGTGTCAGCGCCTCCTCACCTTCAGGGAAGAATTTTTTCCTGGTGTTTAGTCTAACCCTGTCCTCTGTCAGTGTGAAGCCATTCCTCTTGTCCTGGCACTCCAGGCCCTTGCAAATATTCTCTCTCCATGTTTGTTTAAGGCTCCCTTCAGGTACAGGTGAGAATCTCTGCATTAATAATCACAATATGCCTAAAATGTGACCTCTAATTATAACATTAGTTTGCCTTTGTGGGATGTGTCACCAGTACGCAGGGACATACCTGTGACACAGGTGTCACAGCAATGGAGGAATAAGGCTGGAGTGTGGCACATTTTGTGCCTTCAGCATTACTGAAACAGCAAAAGGAGAGGGACCAGAGCAAGAGGAAGAACCCAGCAGAGCCACCAGCTGCACACTGACATCAGTCACGGGAGAAAATATTCTGAATTTCGACACATGCAGAATATAAGCAGTGAAGTGCAAAGTCCCAGCCCGAGTGACATCCCT
The DNA here is from genome assembly GCA_013390045.1 of Picathartes gymnocephalus. Taxonomy (NCBI): domain Eukaryota; kingdom Metazoa; phylum Chordata; class Aves; order Passeriformes; family Picathartidae; genus Picathartes; species Picathartes gymnocephalus. The sequence continues at coordinate 185,295 of WEKY01058554.1, read as the reverse complement.
GTGAGGCCACCTGGACAGAGAACTCACAGAACACCCAAAGTGTGCCGAGAGGCCTTTTTATCTGTCCAGCCCATCACGTCTTCATACAGGCACTTTCTCTGACAGAAAATGGCCCACAGTGAAGAGCAGGAAGCACATGGAGCGTAATAAACCATGTGCTAAAAAATCCCCTTTTCTGTGGAATTTTGACTTCCACATGAATTATTTTAAATTACTTGCTGCATAATTTTGACTTAAAACCCTTCTCCTGTACCTCATTCACTGGTTCTCTGTGCATTTAAGTCACTTTGGTTACAGATCCCCACCACATGGCCACATGTTCCCTGCCTGGATCAATGTCTCAATAATGAGCCACCTCTGTATATTACATTTGCTTTCTGCCCCTTCACCTCTAACTTATTACTGAAAATAGAGTGAACATGAGATGACAAACCAGCATACTTAACCAAGGAAAACTCTCCAGCTGCTGTTTTCTTGTTTAAGTTGTCCAAAGATGATACACACACACATACAAAGAGTATGTGTTAGGAAGCTAAGACTCTGTCTAGAAAACACAATGTTAAAGATTATTTTAAATATCTTTTCTTACCATCGGCTTTGCTTCCCTCTTCCATCAAAAGCTTTGTGATGTTGAGAAAGCCTTTGGCAGCAGCCAGATGGAGAGGTCTGTCCCCAACTTCACCACTCGCGTTCACATCGGCTCCAAACTTCAGTAAGAGGTGGGTTACCTAAATATTTAATTAAGGTTAATTAAAATATCACATGAAAATAAGACTTAGAGAAAACCAGATACAATATTGCGTTGGTTAATACTATATGTGAGCATCTCTGTAAAGCTGAAACACGGAGAAGAGATTCAACGGATCAGCCATGTGTCAATTGTCCTGTCCAAATACTTAGAAGAAAGAGAGTTGAGGGGTCGCTGTCAGCCTTGGTCAGAACTCCAGATTGTGTTCCTGTTAGTCTGTGATCTGTGTGAGTGGAGCAAGCTCAGCTGCATGGGTCATGTGCACAGCACCTCAGGGAAAATCCTGCTCTCTGAATGATCATTTTTTCCCACTAAATGAAAAGTTTGTGGATTCCAAGAAAAGCCAATGGAAGTGCCATAGAATTATTACTGGAAAGTTATGTTCACTTCCTCTGAGAGGTTCAGAAAGCACATTCACATTCCCCAGGCCATCTCTGACGTGGGATGAATGAGCAGCAGATGGAAAGCACCTCTAGACCCAAGGCTGCTTACCCAAGCCTGCTAAAGAACCCATTGTTTCAAGAGGTCTCAAGGGGAAAACGCCAGGTTTTGCTGGGGTCTAGTACAGAGGATAGAAGTGTAGAAATTTCCTGTTGATATTCAGACTCTTAGGGCAACCAGGGATGTGTAGTTACACAGATGCAATTTTGGTGTATGAGGTCTTTGCATGGAAGGGCCCTCTGGGATGTAAAGCAAAACCATCTAACACTAAACCTACAGGTGCCTTGGTTCCCCTGCCCAGGGTCTGATCTGCCCCCAGTTACCTGCTCGTGGCCATAATATGCAGCAATGTGCAGCGGGGTGAAGAACACGGCGTCCTGCACGTTCACGTAGGCCCCGTGCTGCAGGAGAACCTCCACAGCCTGCAAGGAAACCAGCAGCACATGCCGAGTAGGAGCACTATATACACATATTCTGTGTGCTCACATGGTAAAACAGGACTTGGAAACCTCATGCCTCCAGTTTAAAAAAAGTCAATCAGCCCCGAACAAACGAGTTATAAAGGTGCAGAGCTGTGTACAGCATGCAGAAGTGATTAACTTACAGTACTTGAACTGAACGCTGAATGTCACTGATGCTCTATAAATAATCCTGAAAATCAGTGTGCCATTAAAAAAAATGATTTATGAGGTAAGAGGCACAGAAATGGCTGTCTGGATATCTCAGAACAACCTTTAATTTTCTTTTAGCCATTATGAACAAAGAGCTGTAAACATATGAGAGTTTTTAGAAGTGAAAAAGTCACAAAAAATGAAAGATCCTTTTAAATTTAAATGTGTGAAGGTAAATCCTCAAACATGGAAAGATTTCTTTGTATTTTAGAAGATAATAGCTCCTTGGCTTCAATAAATAACCCAAAGTGTTTTCTTTCAAATTTCTACTTTTTTGGTCCTTCAGAATGCCCATGTGATTCTGGAAAGCTATGACTCTCAAGAAATGTTTCGCTGCACAGCTGTCAAAACAGGAGCCTGAATGAAGGCGCTTTGGGTTCCACACTGAAGGCTGAGGGCTGCTCATTTTTCTGAAGCACAAGGGAGTCCTTGGGCACACAAAGGGCTTGGGCTGGGGATTACTTCAGAAATTCTACATATCATTTTGATGGATGCAAATTTTTGAACGTCATGGTGATGAAAGACACTGGATCATGAGTCAGCAGAGTCCAGTGAAGAGCTGGGATTGAAGAACTAACAAGGATGGGGGAACGGCCAGGTCCTGTGCTGTGCTGTTCCGACTGGTACCTGCCCACAAAGAGCCCCTGGAGGATGCCAGCCAATGCCAGCTGCAGTGATGCACTTCTGTCACCTGCTCCCTCTGCTGAGACCCCCAAATCCTGTCACACATGCAACAGTAAGGACAGTCAGCTCAATCCATGTCACTCTCAAGTGCTCAGAGAACTCAAACTCTTCCCAAGCAACATCAGTGCACAGGGATTGTTTCTTTACACAGTTTAAATTATTTTTTTCCGTTTGATGGCCTAAAGATATTTTCTGCATAAAGTCTGTGCCCTAACATATGTAAATGGGTCCATTCCCCATTAGTTTTAACCATTTTTCTATGGCTGTAATTTGCCCTGGAGGCAGCACCGTGGGGCCAGGTCTGATTATTGCCACGGGTAGAGGTTCTGGGTCATCCCTGAAAGCTCTCAGTGCTGTGTCACTCTCATTGTGATCCCCTCATCCCCTTTACACAGTCAGTATTTCCCATGCTAAATGTCACGTGTGTTGACATTCTTTTGCTGTGGATCCTTTTGCTTCAGATCTCAAAAAAGCATTTGACTACATGACAAAAATCTTAAGAAAGATCCCCTGAGATCTCTGGAGAAGCTGCTGGCTCTTCTCTCAGCTGAAGACACTCATGGGATGGGTGGGAATGTGTTCAGGTGGTAAATAAATAAAGAACACACTCAATTATTTGGTTAACACAGCTGGTTGGTTAACAAACTACTGATTCCCTCCAATGTGTTTCCCCTGTCTGGCCAATTTTCAATATCTTGGTAGGCCAGAGGTAGGAACATAGAGCCAGCCAGCCAGTGATTTAATGGTTTGGTGGCTTTGAAATTATTCCTCTAAGACATTTTTCAGCAAACTACCATGATAAAATTGAAGTTGTAGCTGTTGTCTCTGAAAAGAGATGTTTGGGCCATAGCTTTTATATGAATATGACTGAAATGTCTTTGGATCAGCCTGATTTTAATTTAGCCATGAACTGTGAGGCTGTAACACATTCAGGGACGTGACCACAATTCCAATTCTCCTTAATCTCTTTGGGAGCTGGAATTCAAAATTTAGATTCATCTAGAAGCTTTCAAGGTGGATCTTCAAGATGAAAAAACTGTGTTGAGTGATGTGGATCCATCTCTGATGATGAACATAAAACTAGATGGGTTTTGACACATTTTCCAGGCTACAGCAATGGCAGCCGTGCTTGCTGCTTTGTGATCCCCTGATAAATAGAATTTTGTGCGCTGTACTAAGCAAACTCCACTCAAGTGTAAATGATGAGAGGGGTACAGAGACAGGCTTGATAGTCTCTCAGACAAGATACCTTTCTAGGAAAGAAAAAAGGAGTCTTAGAAAGCACTGAAAGCTGTGATAGGCATCACAAGTAGGAGGCTATGCTGGAGGGATGTGCAAGGATATAAATACTTCAGAAAATAAAGAGAAAAAAAAAAGATTTTAATCCTCAGGAGACAGACTGTGAGTGAAGGTAAAGCTTGTAACAGGGAGACATTGCCAAGATGCAGAGAAAGCAGCTGGGTGGGCTGGTCAAAGGCAGCCAGCAGCATCGTGGTGGGGTTCACACCTGCACAGCCTGGAGAATACGGGGAACAATGCTTCCCTTTTCCTTATACAACCAAATTTAATTTCAAAACAATACTTTGAACAATTTGTACAATAGTCTTACTTTGTAATCTTTCTTAAAATTCTCTTACAAAGGGTTTATTCTGTTTTGAACACTCAAGTCAATGACGTTCACTTCAAAGGCAATTAATTAAGCCACTCTGAAGGTTAAAAGCAGCCAACAAAAAAAATCCATGAGACAGACATAAGGACTTTGTCTTTCTGATAAGGGCAAGGGATAAAAACTCATCCTTATAAGGGGGGTTGAAAAAATTATTCCACGTTTCTATGAATATTAATGAAATTGTGGACAAAACAAACTGCTTTATCTAGCAGAGGAACTTCTAAGCTGACTGAAAATTTCACAGCTATATAAAGCAGGAAAGCAAGAGCTTAAACTATAAATCCTTGGTTCCCAGAGCAGCAGATGAACTAAATTAGTTGTATAGAGTCCCACTCCATTTATGGAGATGTTTCTGATACAAAGCTGATCATTACCAAGGAAAAAATAAGGAACATTTCAAAACTACTAACAGTTTATTTCTTATTGAGTTAATGGACTCATTCTTGTTGGGTTGTGAGCACCCTAACTTGCCCATAACCTCAGCAGGAGCTCAGGACATGGGAGCAATAGCAGGTCTGCCTTTGGTATTTACAGCAAAAGGCCCAGACATTTTAAAAGTTACTTGAAATCCCAGAGTGGTCAGAGAAGAGCACTTTGTACTGTCCACAGAGGAGACACTGAATACCTGTGAATGAGACCATCCCAGAGTCAGGGCTCAGGGTAACAGCTCCACCATCATTCTGCATAGAACTATTAGAATCAAAGAATCATCAAGGTTGGAAAAGACCTCCAAGACCTATCAAGACCAACCTTTGATCTGTGTCCTTTGTGCACATTTGCTCGATGCAAAAATATATGCACAGAGGTGATTTTCCCAAAAATGCAGGAAAAAATTCAATAAAATCCAGCTGCACTTAACCAGCTCTGAGTTCTGTTCTGAAAGTTTTTGTAGGACAGAATGACCTGCCAATACTCACCTCTTTGAGTGGTGCCCAGGCAAAGAGGGACGTACCTTGTGGTGGCCGGCGATGGTGGCGACGTGCAGGGCTGTGAGCGCTCCGTAGCCGACCTGCTGGATGTCAGCCCCGCCGTGCAGCAGCGCCGTCAGCAGCTCCACATTGTCCTGGAAGCCATGGATTTAACCCACATCATTCCTGGGACGCAGCTCTCACGGCTGAAGGGAGCAGCCTTGGCCTGTCTGGCAGTGATGGAGAGGGACTGGCCGTGGTCCAGGGGCTCGGGGTGCCAGGAGAGGCTGGGGGAAGGTCTGCCCCAGGCATCAGGCATCTCTCTTTTGCCATACTAAAGCCTGGGTGTTAAAAAAGTCTCTATCCTGGCTTTATGGTGGCACTGGACGACTCCTCTATCTTGAGTTCCATTAGATGTCTCCACCAGTAATTCCAAAGCAATATTCTACCCCGTGGATGACACTGCAAAAGCACATGCTGATTCCTGGACGTGGGCTCTTTTTGGGGCATTTTCCTATGCACCACAAATGTGAAATTTATATTTTCACCAGAAATAATGACTAGAGAGCTCATCTGGACTGTTCAGACAAATCAGTCGCTCAGTTCTAACTTCCTGTCATCAATTCTATTTAAAACAGTTTACCTTATAAGCTGCCAAGTGCAGAGCTGTAAATCCATTTCTCGTTAGTCTGGATGGGCGCAGCCCTTTCAGCATGAGAGTTCTGATGTGCGATTTGTTGCCTTTAGAGAGAAAAGTGGAAAAAAAGTCAGTTACAGGAAAGAACATGCAGATGAGATAAGAAGTTCCTGTGTGAGTTTGAAAGCAGAGCAATAGGTATCTCGACTGCTGACCTAAGGCAAGGAGTAAAATATATCTTTTGAAACCTCCAAATGATGAGGCCGATGGAAATACCTCGTTGGCTGGGACAACTGTGGGTCTGGCCGCATACCAGCTCACTGTTTGTTCACACTGTAATGAGGATTTGGTAAGGGTAGCTGAACTTCTAGAGAAGCAAACTCTTCCTTTAGCATCCAGAGCATGCTGCAGAGAGCTCCATGAACCAGAAGGTGCTTCTGGAACCTCTGGTTCCTCAGTCACTGAACTCCTTTGCCATCTCAGAACTGGAGCACTGCTCTCCCTACACAGGACATCCTTAAAGACAGTAATTCTGAGGAGTGCTAATGTGAGTCCACACAAGCAAATATCTTTGCTCTGAACTTTTTGACGCACAGTGAATAAATAAATAAATTAATCTCCCTTCTGAATACTTGTGACAGTAACCAAGGACATTGTCAGATCTAGCAGCTCTTGATCCTCCTCCAAGTGTTCACAGAACTAATAATTATTGTGTGTTTTCTTAAACTTCCTCTCAGCTATCCCAGCTGCTCTGATGTTCCCACGTATTGATGTCATCTTTAGATAGGATCTTGCAGTCAAAAATGACAAGTAAAGATCCACTCATTTTTCAGTAGTGCAGGATCAGGTTGCTCCTCATGGTGAACATCTAAGACTGATAAAATCTTCTATGCATGTCATTAGTCAGTATTTTGCAGAGCTGAAATCTCAGGGTAAAAGTGTCTTTGCCTCTCTCAGCCAATTTCTGCTGAAAAGTGTATAACAAGAGCAAAGCAAGTGCATGAACTAATGACTTGGTGTGGGTAACAGAGCAGCTGTGTGGATCCAAGTGGAAAATCCCACTATTAGTATGTTTTTATGAGCATCCCAGAACACATCTTGCCCTCTTCCCTTGTGTATTCTGATCTGCTATCTGCCAAAGCCCTATCAGCTGATGTTTGTCACTAAAACATTTCAGTTATTCTTCTTTTAATCAACGTGAAATAAAATACAGATATTTTCATTACATTAAAAAACTGGTGGTGTAAGCAAGGCAAAGTGCTGCTACAACGAGGTCCCTGTCCTGGAGCCTGAGCCACGGACAGAACCCAGAAACCTGGAGCCATGCTCTGTGATGAGTGTGGACTCATGAATGCATATAGAAGCAGTTTTGGAAGAGTTGAACACCTGCAGTAAATCCGTGCTGCATCATCAACCAGAACGTTGGTCAGACTGAAGAATCAGCTGTTGTGGGGTTCTTTGCAGCTCAATCCAAGCCTCTGGCCATGCAGCTCGGAGTGATGCTGAGAGCTGCTCCTCCATCTGAGCAGTTCCCCGAGAGCCCGGCCCTCCTGCCAGCCAGGACAACTCAGGGATTGCCCCCAGGGTTTATCCCCCCCCCCCGTTTCAGACACCCACCCCCACACACGCAGCACAGGTGCAGCAGCGAGAGCCCGTTCTCCGTGCGGTAATTCAGGTTGACTTTGCAGAAGGCTTCATCAGAGCTGAAAAAGGGATTTTACAGATGGTTACTTCTTTAATCTCTCAGCACAGCTTCTTGCATGTGGGAAACATTTAAAAGAGAAATTTCAATGTAATTTTTTTGAGACACAAGGCTGAATTTATACCCAGTTTACAGTCTCTAAATCTAGAAATACTTTACTACTATCAGGTTGAGTGGTCCAGATTTATTTTTTCTGAGAAATCCTGCTATGCAATCACAACATATACATTCCAAATTTATCTAAGTTAGGGGAAATCTCTTTAAAAATATAAATAATCCATGCAAACTCAGCTTCTGTATTAATGCAATAATAACTAAGAAGGATTTTTAAAATGTGTATATTGATTCCAAAATGGTGAGCAGAACATGCATACAGCAGGGGCTGAAAAGAATAACCAGGAAAAGCCTATCAAAAAGTGTCTTTACACTCCCCAAATGAGACCACAGGGACAGTGATCACTGTGCTCGCTTACAAGTTGTTAAATGAGACAATAATTGGACATTTTACCTTTTGTCATCGAGCCTTGTGGGTTTCCTTCAGCACGGACTGATTTGTTACTGATCCATCAAACCCTCTAAGTAATTACATTATTGAAAACTAAATGCACCTACAGTTAATATTTCTTTGGAGAATCCCAGTTTTAGCCTGCTGATAGAAGTCTGGGATTTTCCATTCAGTATCAGCACACCCACGACCCTGAGTTTGTAGAACACCTGGATTTGTGTAACTACAAACCCACCCCGAGGGAGGAGCAAGCATTAAACATATTTAACAAGGTTACAATAAAAATAATGTTTCAATACTTTTCTCAACTCATTTCCAGTCTGTGAGCTGGGTGTTGGCTGCACTGGGGCTTTGCAGGTAATGAACACGTCAGTGTGTTACTGGCTTGGGTGAGCCTGCACGTGAGCATCTGCTATCCCGAGAAAACCAGTACAATCCTAACCTTAAATGCACTACTTTTGTGTTTGTTTATAGTGTGACACTCCAGCAACATTCCTGGCTGCAGGAACACATCAGCAAAACTGAAAAGTGCACAGCAAAATCAGACATTGTACTAAAGCTAACTAGTTTACAAAAGTATATAGATGTTTGTCGTAAAATATTGGCATTAATAATCAGCAGCCACTCGTTTTGGTTCTCTGCTGTGAGGATCTGCCCAGCACTGTGATGATGTATTCCCAAAAATAGACATAAGGAACATGCATTCCATACATGAGAAACTGTCCATAAAAAACACCTGAAACTGAAAACACTGTTTGATGGCAAATAGTCGTTTGAAAGAAATCAATAAACAGATTCCCAGAATATTTTACCTAAAAACATGCTTTAACTCAGCCAGCTCCTTTTCCTTGATTTGCAGGTCATCCTCCAACCGCTCTGTGACTGTGGCATAGGATTCACTGACTTTCTTCTTCCATTCATCTACAACAAAGACTCCTAACTGATAAAACACTTCAAAGCACAAAAATCATAATGTCCCAGTAATCAAAACACTTGATTTTTAAACATCCAATTGTACAATTTCATATATATTTCTATTAAAGTTTAAAATATTACAGCTATTAAACTGTTCCTGGTGCAGCCAACACAGAAACATATACAACGATTTCAGAGACAGTGCATATGTATGAATCCTTACCAGAAATATTTTAATATTAAATAATATTTAAGAGAAAACTTAAAGCTCAGGTTGCATTTGTTAGCTCTTATTTTCTAAACAGACACAGCAGAAAAAGGTTGGAGATTTAAAGGTTTTTCTCATGAAGTATGAGTTCAATCAACATAGTATACGAGTTATTATGATCTTATATAATTGCCCAAATAAATTTGGTTCAGTAGCTTTTTTGGCTTTTTTGTCTTATTTCACAGTCTGTATCTGGGTTAAGTCAAGAACAATACCTGAGCCTTGAACGCAAGAGTAAACCAGGAATGAGTTATCTCCTGAAATACCATTTGCTCCTTGCCGATGGATGGATGGCACATTGCCTGTAAAAAAGTCACATTAGTTACCCGTGCAAGTCTGGGTTGGTCTAGATTTATAATTTCCCATTTGTTCAATATATCTTCTTTGTTTCAGCAAAGTTCTTGCAGTAATATGATTCCCTGTTCAGGGGCAGTGACAGTCCTGCTGAAAAATACTTGCGATAGTCTCTGGCTAAAAATAAACCCTGTGCCAAGAGGAATGTCATGCAACAATAGCATGGAGAGAAACAGCCTGTGCTGTCCACGGGGCTGAAGTCATAGAAACACCCACTCAGCTCGCTTAAAAATCTCCTGTTCAATCCCACACAAACGCTTGCCTTCATCTGTTGAACACTTAAAACTTGGGGGACGTGGTAATTTGGCAGTTGGCTACCGATTTTGTGGAGAAAAGGGAATTTAAGCACCTGAATCCCAGGTGTTCTGTGAGGATCCCCAAGGAGGCCAGGGGTGATTGCAACTCACAACCCCCTGACACAGGGGGTAGCACTGGGAACATCTGGGCATGGCACTTGGGAAGGGCAATATATAATTAAAAGTGAAATGCAAATACAAACACATATATATTTATATTTATATATTTATGTATTTAAAGTGTGGTGATTGACCTTGGCAGCTGTTCTCTGTGTGAGTTCTCATCTCAGTGAAGGAATGCAGGCAAGCAGACATGTTAATAGAATACACATCTCTAAAACCTCCTGCATGCTGCACCCACTGTAACAACCTCACTGCCTTGACAGCTCCTGGCACTACTAGCTCCTCCGTTTACTTGCACAAATTTACATGTGAAGCCAAGGCTCTATTCCAGAAGAGTCCGAACTGCTGACAATGTATCCTGTGATAGTCGACCAATCATTTGCAGAAAGGCACTGGCGTGGCAAGTGATTCCCACATCCAGTCACAAAACGACTGGGCAGAAACATGTGAAAAATTCTTTTCCCATTTCTGGTTTTAAATGTCCTTCCCAGAGAGGCTTTACAGCAGTAAGTCTTTTGAAATTATCTTTATTTCAAATGAATGAGAACATACCCACAATTAACATATATCCACATCTATCACTTACTTGAAGATGCTGTAAGTTGCTCCCATAAATTTCATTGCCATTCTGGTGATATTCAGATACACCAGAGGAAAGGAAAAGGGTGCTAAAAGAAAATATGTATTTTCAAGAAGAAAGTAGAGGAACTCTGTGGCCCTTGTAAGGGAGCAGGTGTTAGCAGAGGCTCCCCCGTGGCAGCAGATGAACCGAGTGTACAGCAGAACAGCACTGCTATTTTTGCTCTCACAACACCAGAGAGGCCTTTGCATGGGGGCTCAAAGTTCCACTCGTGCAGGGAGCAAAAAATGAAGCTCTTGCATCAGAGGTTTGGGCAAGAAGAGGCTGGAACCTCTGAACTCCTGCAAAGACATCCTGACAAGGCACGAACATTGCTCTGCAGATGCAAGTGATCCCTGGAGCTCATGTCCTCTCATCAGCTCCCCAAATTCTTCTGGCACAGATTCCTCTCAGCTGCTCATTTTTATTTCAGCTGCCTTCCCTTGTGCTCTTTGTTAAGAGCCCAGTTTCTCAGATTTCAGTTTCCTGCACCAAAGGTCACTGAAATAACCCCTCTGAGGTTTCAGTATAACACTGACAGCAGGGCTAAACCTCTGCTGATCATGGCACGTGCTCAAGGCATTCAGGGAAATCATTGCAATCATGTTCATTATGAGCCCTATTATTGTACTACACAGCAAAACTAATTAAATAAAGAAAGCTGACATGAAAAAAATCATTAAAAGCTCATCTTGACTTTGTTTGAGATTGTACCAACCCGAACTGCATGTCAGGATAGATGGAGCCAGGCAATGATCTAGAAGACACACGAACACTGCACTCATCTACGAGACTCTGTGAGGCTCAACCAAAATCAAACTCTGTGTTTCAGTAGATGATTCCCATCTGCAGAGGTCCTGCATGCCTGGTACTCTCAGGACTGCATCCTTCATCACTCAGACTGCAGGAAAATCATGGGCCATGATGCTGTGATGGGCTTGTTTTAAGAACGTGGTGCTGGAAACCAGCAACCCCCAAATTACTGACCTTGCTGCGAAGTTTTACTAGGTGGCCTTGCAAAAGTCTCTCAGTTTCCTTGGGACACACTTACCCCAGCTGGCTGCATGAGAAAATTGCTGTCATACACATCAACAGCAGACTGTGGAATATAAAGATTACCTGGAGCTGTAAATGCAATATGAAAAAAATACATACACGGATTGAATACGTCAGACTTGGATTATTATTGTCAGGAAAGGTCTGGTCTGCAGGCTTTTTGATTTTAACAAGATGTGCTCACACTGTAACACAACCTTTGCTCTAAGTACTGCAACTTGTTAGAGCTAAAATTGTACACACTTCATAAACAGCTGCAATACAGAGAATCGTAGGATCAAAGAAGCATTTGGACTGAAAAAGCCCTCCCAGACCATCAAGTCCAACCTTCCCCCAGCACTGCCAAGGCCACCACTAGCCTCTGTCTCCAAGTGTCACATCCACATGGCTTTTAAATCCCTCCATGTGGGAAAATCATTAATATAGCTCTGCATAAATAAAATACATATTGTAATGTTTTTCGTAACATTTTACATTAAACTTGATTGCAGTTTAAAAATGAAAAATGGTACACCACTAGATATTCCCATACCTATGGAGTAAATCCATTAAACCTGCTGATGTTATGCAGGGCTAATATTGACCAAAATCTGCCTTCTCAACTTGAGACAGAAATATTCAGTGTAAGAGGAAAGCATTGGATGACACAGACACTTAAAGCAGTGCAATGTTTCTTACCTGATAAATCTATGCTTATTCCATTACAACAGATTTTTTTTTCATGAAAACCTTTGCCTCCAGATCTGACCTGGGGGCTAGCTGTGCTAGTCCATGGCTACCACCTGCACCTTTTCTTTTGTCTTGTAATTCACACTGCTCCCTAAACCACAGCAGCTGCTGCTGCCCCAACCTACAGCAACCTTTTCCACAAGTTGTTCCGTCACTGCTTTTCCTCATCCTCTTTTCCCAACACTTACGCGCCAGAAGTAAATCCACTTCCTATTTTTATCCAGTTTGCTTTTACTAATGAAATCAATACCTGGTACTCAGGGAACTCAGGACAAATGTAGTTGTAACAGTTTAAGTGAATAATCACGTTAAAAGGAGGCATTTTGCTGTTACAAACACTTGGAGAACTCGCCTGGTGGCACAGCAACCCTCAGGAAAGTCTGTGCCAAAGTTTGGTCTCAAACTCAAGATGCAAAGTCTGTGTCAAACATGTTTCTCCTAAAATGTTTTGTGTAACAATAGATGAATAAATCATGCAAACAGGATGATATACAAATGACAACTCCATGCTCTATCATTACTTTCACTTTGTGACTTAAAGCATTTATCTGGAGTGTTCCCAAACCTACTGCGTCCGTTGTTTAACTAATACTTCATACTGACTTTTAGACGCTCTACCTGCTCAGAAATCCTTATTCCTTTGAAGTCAACTCCAGCAACTCCCAACTTCCATGTTTAACTTCCTTGTATTTCTTTTTGGAAGGTTTCTTTATTGACGAAGAAGAAACCTAGTGCAGGTTAAAGAAGGGTTGGTAATGCTCAGGGGATGTTACTCTGCTGCCTCATAAGTGTCATAAGAAAGGTGCCATTTGGGAATTCAGTCAGCAGGGAGATAAACACTGTCATCATGAAACATTCAATAAAACACGAAAACCCACAGAGACATTCAAGAGAAAAAGATGCATCATGTTTACAGACAAATCACGCTGATATACTGCACAGCATACTCTTAAAAATAGCACATTTATCTATTTGGAGCTGGATCTTGGGCATCTAAGCTAGAAACAGGAGGACTTTAATGTTTTTTTACAGAAGCGGGAGAAGGGGAAGAGGGTTTTTCTGAAGATACACACTGTGGTGCCACTCACAACAAATCTCTCTGGTTTTTGCTCTGCCACACCAAGGACTCCATCAGTTCAGTTTACAGAAATACAAAATGCTGGGTTTTGCATGCACACATCAATCAATCTGATGCCTGAAGTCGGCTACCTGGAAACAGAGCCCAGACGGGAGTAAGGAAATAAAGGTGGATATTTATTTAAAAGCCTTCAAAGGCACACCCTGGGGAGCCCCAGGCTGCCACTGCACCCTAAGATGGACCCCCAGGATGGACGACAAGTCACGAGTTCTTACCCCAGTTATAGGTTCTGGTCCATTTGCATATCAGCATAAATTCGCCAATTAAAACTTCAGCTACTGATGGAATTCTCCCCGGCTTGGCCCCCCTTTCTCAAGATGTTGGGTTACACATTCTGGGCCCAGCACAGCCCGAATTGTCCCTGCAGAGCCAGCCTGGAGAGGTTTGTTATGTCTGTCACAGTCTGAGAGAGCAGCAGCTCACAGGTGACGAGGCAGTTCAGAGTTACACACTGAGTACTACAGGATTTGAGCAATAGGAGAGTTAAAATCCAAGGCATAAAATCCACGGGTAACAAAGAGCTGGCAGCTTCTCAATCGGACTGCCAGCTTCCAACAACTACCACTAAAAAAAATAAATCATGTCTTGATGACTGTTGACCCCAGTATTACAAGTCACAAGGGGAAGAATAACCTCTCATGCCAATCTTTCTTCCTCTGATGAAAGACTGGAAAGGATAAAAAAATTACAAAACAAAAGACAAAAAATTATTAATGCTTCAGACAAGATGTCTTGAATTAAAAGCAGTTTTAATAATTTTACCTCCACCTAATTGAAACTGTATTGCAAAATGGCAGCATGAAAAGAGAAACATAAATTGTTGTTGTATTATTGCATGTTGCTGGAGCTAATATTGTACCCCTTAAAAGCTTTTAAAGCAGTTTTCAGCCAAATAGACAATTAATTTTTTCTGTATCATATCCTTTCTGACAAAGACTACAAGACATACTATGCAACCCACAAAAAGTCACCACTTACTGTTTTCAGATCTGGAATATTTCCCGACTTTAATCAAAAGGACAATTTATCTGCTTTATTAATATTATGCAATTTCTTTATTTCTACTTCAATGAGATCAGAGAACAGATCTGTGTACTTTTCCCTTAGGATTTTTACAAGCTGGGAAGAAATCAATCATCCACAAATGAAAACAGATTTGTTCAAGTACTGTTCATCCTAAAATCAGACTTCTCTTTTTGTGTTTGTAGGCAGATTTCATCATAAATTTGCTTCCTAAACTTCAGCATGTCTTCCACATCTTTGTAGGCGAGCATTTCTTCAACAGACAAAAGCTGAAAGCCACTCAGCTTGAAAGTTGACCTGTGCTGCACAGAATTCAGCATGTTCAGTGACATCCTAACTGATTCACTCAGAGTAGAACAAACAGGGAAAATCCTTGCAGTCCACAGCCCCAAACGTGTGTCGTGACTGGAGAAGAGCTGGTCTGAAGCCTCTATGCTCCAGAGGTCAAGGCATTCTGGCAAGCTGGCCCCAAACAACCGGAGGGAGTGTATATCCGACAGCAATTTCACACTCTTTTTCAAGTCATCGCCTGCACCGAACGCCATGGTGACATACTCCACTCGATCAGTAATTTTCACACTTACTGAACTCAGGAAGCAGTTTGAGGGTATGTCTGCACTGAAATTTATGTAGGAGCCACTAACAATGCTGCCTTTCCCTACTGAGACTTCAGGCCCAATTCTGGAGTACTCAATGACAGACCCAGGCCCTATCACACACCCAGGCTCAACAATGCTCTGGATGATGCTCAACTGATCCAAGCTCTTGGCTGTGTCAGGAAAGATGCTAAAAGCCACAGGCTGCAAGTCAAGCTCAAATCTCAGTTTGCTCTCA
The DNA here is from genome assembly GCA_013390045.1 of Picathartes gymnocephalus. NCBI lineage: Eukaryota > Metazoa > Chordata > Aves > Passeriformes > Picathartidae > Picathartes > Picathartes gymnocephalus. Next base: position 169,975 of record WEKY01058554.1, on the reverse strand, counting down.
GCAGTAAAATGAAACAAATACTCCTGGGTAGTCCCGATGTGGTAGAACTGGGAGTTGTTGAGGACTATGATGTTTAGGGCAGTGCCTTGCAGGAGGGAGAACAGCTGCTGCCGCACTCCCACCAACGCTGAGTCCTCCTTGGAGACATTACTTGTGTTTTTGGTGTAATCTGGAGTGGCTCCAGGCCCCAGGGCCTGGAGAAAGTCACCATATGCATCTATTTCACAGCAAAGAGTGCCCATCTGCTTGTAGAACATCAGCAGCTGCTTGGCAGTGCTGTGGTCAATGTAGAATACACTGTCTGTGTACACACACTCTGAGGCCATGCCCGAGTCACTGCGGCTCCCAGGGCAGCTGGGCTGAGGGTGATCCCCCCTCACACACACTGCACCACTCTGCTGCATTGTCTCCACATCAGGCTTGTGCAGGAAACGATAGCATGATCCATATTCCAGTCCTCCTTTTCCCGAGAAACTGGACGGATCTAACACAAACACCCCGTGCGTGGTCCCGACTGCCAAATCTGAGGGGTGAGCCAAGGCAGTGAAGCCAGGTTTATCAAAGGTGATGGTTTCTGTGACTCCAGTGCTGTACAGCTCTATGTCATCCGAACACGTGATGAGGACTCCTGGTTTCATGTGGCGGGGGAAGTCGATGTACATGGCCAGTTTCAGCTCCAGCATCTGGTAAACGGGGTGGCCGAACGGCAGGGCTGTGAAGATCTTCCCCAGGGCACTTGCATTTGGCAAACGCTGGCTGTAACCACCTGGAAAAAAGACTCTTTTAGTTACACAGAGACACCGTATGCAAGTGGGCAAAAAACTAAACCTAGGCAGTTATTTCACAAGTACACAAAGGCATTAAAAACCTCTCAGCTTGGTCATACACCAAGTCTCAAAGCAGATCCAACCTTATGTCCAAAACCCAGCCTGCCTTATACAGCTCACATTACAACTGTGATTGATTTTGTTACATTTTTGTTTCAGAGCTATCTGTCGCTGAAGTGACAAAAGCAAACCATACCCGCTTTCTGCCTGGGGGAAAACCCCCACATTCATGATGGGAATTTTAAGCCAGGGATGAGTCAAATATGCAGAGGTTCGGTCACAACACCTCTTATCATTTGGTTTCTTTCTCCTCTGTGGAACTGATATTCTCCCACATCTGGAGGTGGCCTGACTCAGTGGACAAGAAGGCAAGTATTCAGCTTGCCCAGAGGTATGAGGAGCCCAAGGTCCTCTGAAAGAGGGTTGTGTTCCTTAAATGGGTATTTCAAGGCAGAAGCTTAAATCACACCTGTGAATCGCATCTTTCACACTGACTGAGCAACTTTAGTGCTGAGAAGAAATGCTGAAGTGACAGTAACATCCTGTAAGCACCAACCTAATTTCAAATGATCAGACACAAGGGTTACTTTTCTCAGGGAACTGTATTTTGGAACTCTGCCATTTTATTATTTTAAGGAAGAAAAAAACGAAAAGGTATGATTTTAGAGCAAAATACGTAAAACTGAATTTACCAGAATGGATCAGCAGCACAGTGAAGGAAGTCCACTGATCACCATACTGCTCTTCCAAGCACCTAAGAGCATGAAGAGTTGATCCACCGTTTCCTAATGAAAAAGTATTTTAGTATCTATGACAAGAGCTCCAGTAATGCCTGTTCTGACAGGTGAGGTGCCCAGCCAGAGAGATGGGATAGTCTTTCTACCATATCATGGTTGATGAGATCACACACAGATGCTGACGGACAGTCTGTGCTCTCTAAGGGGATGGCAACCTGAGCAGACAGCTCCAGGGAAAACTGTGATTTCCATTCCCAGTCACCTCTGCACAGCCCCACCATTTCAAGCATTTAATCAACTAAAATAGGCCATAACTCACGCATAAAAAGCAGCTCCTGTAAGAAACAAGTCACACAAAATCCTACTAATGGATTCCAGGCAGCGCTGGGAAGTACTTCTGACATTTACAGTATGGAAATAAGGAAGCTTTGGGATCTGAGAAAATGGTTTTGGATATTTTATGTGCTCCTGCAAATTAAAACTGCCAGATTCCTGAGAATTAGCCTCTGCGTATTACTCTACATTGCAGATAATACTGAGATTACTTACTTCGTACATCAAAGCAAACAGGAATTAAGAATTACAGGATGGTATTACGAGCAGGAGACCAGTTTTACATCACCACTGGGCAGTGTACTAAAACATAATCATAACCAAACTGTTTAAGTAACCAGGTTAAGGTAAGTATGAATATATAATACACGAATTAGTGCTATCCCATATCCACAGGACACGCTCTGAGGAGCGCCCCAGCTCATTCACCAGCACCACCGCGGCCCCGGGTGGGCTTCCCCCGCACCGAACCCCGCCCGGCCCCCCAGCCGGACCACGGCAGATGCGGAGCGGCCCGGCCGGCGCAGGGAGCCCGTCGCCCCGCAGCCCCGGCCCCACGCACCGATCCTGGGCCCCGGCGGGTCGGCGCACAC
>WEKY01058554.1:133368-167168 GCA_013390045.1 Picathartes gymnocephalus | reverse complement strand
CGAGAGCCAAGGCCGGGACCGTTCCGCGGCCCGGAAGCGCCGGCAGGGCAGGGGCGGTGCGGAGCCCTCGGGACCGCCCGGCCAGGCGGAGCTGGGGGCGGCTCGGGGGCGGCTCCGTGCACGCACGGGGGCTGGAGGCGGGTGCCTGGTCTGTTAATCCAGTTAGGAACACAGTCCCGATCGCACCTGAGCTGGCCGTTCACGTGTGCCCCGCCCGTTCCCGCGCCCTGAGGCCTCTCCCGGCCGCACCTGCAGCAGGCGGGGTGCGCTGGGCAGCGCTGCGAACAGGGCAGCGGAACCTACCCGGGCTCACTGCTAGCGTGTGTTTTCTCTGTTAGTGACCGGCAGGAGTCACACAGCTGAAGGTTTTTCCAGCTGACGGTTTTTCCCTCTGCCGTTCCTTGCCTCGGATATTCTGGGTTTTGATCTGCGGGTTCCGTCTGTATTCGGAGACTGTTGAGATTACAGATACCAATGCAAACTGAGGGGAACGAAAGAAGGCTTTGCCGCGATAAGATCTCATTATACACAAATCTTAAAATAAAACGTAGCTGTGAAAGGACAACAGGAGCTGCTGAGAAAAAAAAAAAAGAATTTATGAAGTTTAAAAAAATGTACGAGAAATCCATAGTTTTTCGTGATTGTAAACCGCTGACAGAGAAGATTAAAGAAAAAAAGATAAATGCTTCACTGTGCTTTTTCAGTGTGAGGCTTTGCTGTGATGCAGGTGCTAATAGTCCTAATCAGAGCAATGCACACCACAAAGATCCGTTCGATCCTTCCTTGTGCTCTCGACTCAATCCAGTAAGGACGAGGGTCTGTTCTGTTGGAACTACACCTCTGCTCTTTCGTACTGAGTTTTCATTGGTGACAGCAATGCTGCCCAGCAGTCCTGGCTGTCCCAGCCTCTGCTCAGAGCCCAGATTCTCCAGGCCCTGCATGTTGTGGTCTCTCGCTGGGCTGTGCAGTATCTCTGTCATTCTCGTACTGGGGAGTTGGACCCAGCACCCCCAGGGTGTCCCCACTCCACGTGCTGGCACTGCACCTCCCAGCACAGCCCCCGAGGGCTGGCACCTCGCTTGTGTTGTGATTACACAGGACTCAAGGCAAGTTAATTTATCCCTAAACAAGTATCCCTTCACTCGCTGCTGTACTAGAGTAATGCAGCAATAAAACAAGCACAGGCGTTTGTTTCTGAGCACAGTTATTCACCAAATTCCATCAAACTGTGTGAGGAAGAGGTTTCCCACACCTGTGGTGTGAACAGCAGTGACCTATGCTGCCGGTGGAAGAGCTCAAGTCCCTCAGACACCTCAGATGGAAAATGCTCAAGCTCTGAATATTTATGGAAGTGTTAAGACTTGGTGTCAGTTTTGTAATCTAAGCTCTTGCAGAGGCACAATGAGAAACTATTTGTTCTCAGCAGTGATGCACTTGCAACACCAGATACGCTGCTCAGCTTTGCCAGGCTTAAATAGTAACAAAAAATAACTACTAAAGTATAGTCTCTGATTTATCTTAGATTTCCTGTAATCCCATCCAGAACACTAAATCTGGTATTTCAAGGTGAATTAAATGCATTGATAAGTGCTGCGAATATGTGCTCTTACTGGTCCTTTTTCTTAGAACTGGATTTTAAGTGCTGAAAAAATGGGAGGAAATGCCTACATGGTTCAGGTGGCAAAACCAAACAGGTATGGTTTGTGCCATGCAGGAAGAATTTCTTCACTGAATGGGTGCTCAGGCCTTGGCAGGGGCTGCCCAGGGAGGCTGTGAGTGCCCGCTCCTGAAGGTGCCCAAGGAAGGGCACTCAGTGCTCTGGGCTGGGGACAAGGTGGGCATTGGGCACAGCTTGGATTCGATGGTCCTGGAGGTGTTTTCCAGCCTCAGTGATCCTGTGACTCTGTGCCTGGGATCTGCAGTGCGTGGCCCTGCTCCGTTCCCATGGATGTTCTCCCCTCCCCTTGATCCCCATGCCTGGCACAGCCCTTGTTCCAGGCTGCCAACGCTCATTAGCGCTGTCTCTCCTTGATGAGTTTCCCAGTTCTCACACATGCAGTTACCTGTGGTTTGGGTTTATTTTGCATAAATTTTCTGTGTAGCTGTGTCACAGTGGAAATGTCCCCGCTGCATGCCAGTGGCCAGGTCAGCTCATGGGAAATACTTTACATGTGTGGTTATTTGTGTACTACTATATATTAGTATATATATTGTTATACTGGTGGTATTATAAAGAAAGGGGATACAGTTCAGAACATTTGCCTGTAAATAACCTTTCTGTCCCTAAAATTAGTCTTTCTGGGAAGAAGAAATAATTTTTTTAGCAATACATAATTTGGTGAAAAAGCTTTCACAAAAATAGAGATGAAACATTTTATAAACATTTTATAAAAGTCATATGTAAGAAAAATGTTAAATATTTTCTAGGCACATCAGCTGTGTCTGTGCTGGGCTTAGTTACCTGTCAGAGGTAATATCTGCAATTTATTGGAGACAAAGCAATTGAAATGCTTAGCAGAAGATAAATGATCTTTTTAGCTGGAGTATAGAGTCCATAATTACAGTGGGAAACAGATTAGGAAAAATAGCATTCCATCATTTCTCCTGTTTGACATTTGCAGAAGTTCAGGATATTTATTTAATATTTAAACAGCCCATCTCAGGAATGTTTTCAATGTTTGATGTGGTTGAGCACTTCCCTGACACCCTTCATCATTCACCCGGATTGTTTTTGTAGGCATACATACAATATTTTAAGATTCTGTCTTTTTATCTGCTGTGTGCTTGTACCTGGACAGTTTGTTAAACTGCTAATGAGTCCCACGGGGCAGTATGTTCGAATTAAACAGACATCGATACCTGCTAGAAATAAATTTTAAAATTTGTTTGAGAAAAACACTTAAGTGTTGGTGGATAAGGTTATACTGTCCAGGAGATGGCACCATACATTCAGCCTTTTTTAAAAAAACCAACCCAACCCCAACCACAGTAAAATCTTCAAAAAGTATGGAGGAAATGCTTGCAGCAGTCCTATATATTATCCTTACAATGTTGTGTACAAGTTTCTATTTTTGATATAATCACCAAATATTTGGTAACTATTATTCCTAGTGTAAATCAGTCTTTGAGAAATGTCCAGTGAGAAGCAGAGTGGAGGAGTTCAGTAGAAAGACTCCAGTGGAGGGTTCAGTGAGTGGAAGGAAGTCTCTATTTCTGACTGTAGTGTATTTTTGGGCCTGTGGCACAAAAGAGCAGGATGGGTGTGGGGCTGGTATGTTCCCACAGGAATACGAGGTCCTGTAACCCAGGCTTTACACTAAAAGTGATGGTATTTTTAATAGGTTTGGTAGGATTGGATCCAAGTTCCCTGATAGCACGTGCACTTAAGAAATGTTTAGTTTTTTGGTTTTGGTGGGTTTTTTTCCTTGTTTGTTTGTTTGTTTTTAGATGTTTGGGATTTTTCTTTGCTGTTTAAGCCACCTGAGGATCTCCCCTGGAGTTGCCAGGTGAGGGTGGTGGCTTCAAGCTGGGCTGTGGCTCAGCCCCAGGACTCACCCTGGCCCCAGCCTGGGGGACCCTGAGCAGGGCTGACTCCTGGCACCCACGGAGGTCTGACCTTGCAGCTTTGTACCTGTATGGAAATGAGGGTTCGTAGAAAAAACTGGCTTTGCATTCTCCGGGTGTGCTCCCTGAACAGTGATGCTGATGCAGGAAGACAGGAATGATTATTTTGTACTGCTCCTGGCAGCAGTTTCAATATTCTTATTTTCTGTTCATTCCCACCACTTTCCCTTTTCAGTACTGCACTTTTTTTCCTTTAATACATCGCTTTTGTTTCTGTTGCACTTATTTGTTATAAGTATATTATTGTCTATTGGTTGCACAAATGTCTTTTGGGAATTTTTTTCTTCAAAGGCAGGGAAGGAAACAGGGAAAGGAAACAGGTTTTCTTCTGCTTTTGGGACTGGCTAGTGCTCCTGGTCAACCAGGGAGGCAACTGCTGCCCTTTGCTGCTGTCTGCTGAGGGAGTGGCACGGAGCAATCCTTCCGGGGCAGCTGCGGTGCCGGGAGATGCTCACGCTCTTCTCCAGCTGTTTTTCCAAGCATCCCTCATGGATAGAGGTGAGGTGAATCCCACATGCCTGTGAGGAGGAGATGTCAGCCCGGTGCTGGCACTGCTCCTGATGGCTGCCACAGTCCATTCGTGGCCGTGGGACTCCTCCCATGCCGAGTCCTGTGTGGGACAGAAAAACCCAGGGCTCACTGAGCTCTTCGGGAACAATTCCTCTAATGAATTAGGTTCTTTCTTTCTTTCCTTGCCTTCCTTCCTTCCTTCCTTCCTTCCTTCCTTCCTTCCTTCCTTCGTCAGGCAGGTGTGTCTCATCCTAGTTATGTTTTTTTCCCTCGAACCCATTTTTATTCAAGTGTTTGCCATGGGCAGTTGTGACAATGTTCTCTTTCCATTGTTACTATATAGAGGGGATCTGCTATAATTATTGCTTAAACTGAGTTTTTCGTAATTGAAAGTGTTAGAACATACATTGACCAAATGTGCTGACTTTGGGCCAGGCTGAAATGTGCCTTCTGTGTCCTGGTCACCCTGCTGCCAAAGGTATGCAGGGCAGGCTCCAGGGGTGCAGGCAGGAGGCCAGGCATGAGGCAAAGTACTGTTAGTTTCAAACTTTTTGCTGTATTTCTCATTTATCTGAAAAACAATTAATCTTGACTCTTGCATGACCAGCAGAGGAAATGGGTCAAGTGTGTGTCAGTGGGCAGACATGTGGGAACACTTCCACAGAATCTCGTTTTCCTTTAAAAGTAGAAAAAAGTAGAGAGAATTACAAATAATTCTCTCTTTTTTCATCCCCGTCTTAAATAAAAGTCTAACAAAGCTCTGTTGAAATGGGTGAGTAACTGTTAGATGTATAATTAAACCTCCCCGTGTAATCTAGGGCTCTGCAAGATCGAATGAACCATGAGTTTCCCTTCTGGATATATGACTTTACCGAAAGCTCTCAATATTTTTTACCAAGAAAGACAGAAAGATGTGGGTTTTTGAAGAATGGGGAAGTTACAGACTACAAAGCTGCCTAATATTGGCTCTGGAAGAAAAAAAGCAAGGTCTACAAAGAGCTGTTGTTGGTTGTATGGACATCCAGGAGCCGGCAGTGCCGGGAGCTCATGGGTGTGGAACAACTTCAGTGCTGTGTTGCTGTTCTGAGAGCCTTGTTTACAAGTTCATTGCCAGCATTTGGTAATGGTTTCTGGTTAGTAAAAAGATGAAGAATGTTATCAATTACACTATAGATGCAAAAAATGGGTGCTTGATTTTTTGTCTTTATCATATCCTTAAAGGAAGAAGAAAAAGACACGAGGAGCCTTGGGCAGCCAGGGAAGGAAGTGAGGCTCCTGGAAGACTTTTTAATGTGGCTCTAAAAAGATTCCAGACACTGCAAAAGAGCAAAGCACTTTATAAAGTGAAGAGAAAAATAAATATTTTTAAAGGATTTCAGCATATTTAACATAAGACTTGTTGATTTATAAGAGTCTAATTATTACAATCATTAAAAGACCGTGACTATCATTAAAAGGCTATTATCAGAAATGAAATGCTAAAAACAAATGATATATATTGAATAGGATCATACATATTTCATAGAACATATTACACTGCAAAATAAGTTGTCATGTAGCCATGGCAATGACTTTTAAGTTACCCTTTTTGATGCCTTAATGCACTGCTCTGCATGTTTTAGTGTCAAGCCTCTGAACATGCCCAGCACTCAAAAGCTCCAGCTGAGAGTGAATATAAAGTGGTAATTACATACCTAACTGGTCACATGCACGGATAAATGGTGTTTGCAGGCACAGGCCACGTCCCTGGGAGCTGGAGGTGTTGGAGGGGAGCTGGAGGATTTGTTAGACAGAGATTGTCTGCACTTCTAAGTGCCCATATCCCTTCTACATGTCCTTAATTCAGAAACTTTTCAGAGTATAATTAAAACACCAAGCCAATATTGACTCCCCAATTAAAGTCAAGGCCAGAGGAGGTAGGAGTGGGTTTGTTGTAGGCCATGGGGCTCCTCCTGATGATCTTTGCTCTGAACAGGACATCTGTCTGTAACAACTTTTTATTAAAAAAAAAAAAAAGAGATTCTGGAATATATTTGTGCATTTGACGTTCATAATATAGCTAACCCCTTCCTCTGTCATATTATGTCTGTCTACTTTTATTTCGAGTGTTTTCTTTGATTTCTGTGTCAAAGAGCTGATGGGTACATCAGGGCTGATAAGATCCAGCTGAGATTAAAATGACTTCAGGTTTGTGGTAGAGAAGAGAACAGTTTCTACATATTGGATCTCACAAAAGCAGAAGGTATGGATGCATGGTGGGTGCTGAACTCTCATCTACCCTCTCATTAGATCACATGGGACCGGAGCTGGTCTTGGTCCAGACGCTGCAAAGGCCGTTGAAATCTTTTATTGCAGCCTTTTATTGCAGCTGCTTCACTGAGGAGTCAGAGATGGAGTTATCCATGTGGACTTGCTGACAGTGTGGAATTCCTTGTGAATAGCCTCTCCTTATCACATCAGGTGTTTGTTGCTGTCTGGGCTTTCCCTGTTTTCCCCTGGCAGGGGCTGCTCTTGGGGTCCTGTGGCTGCAGCTGCTGGGGAGGAGACTTGCAGGTGTGAGGAGATGGGGCTCCCCAGAGGAGGCTCCAATGCAAGTGGCTGTCACCCAAACCCACCTTGGGAAAAATCAGGTGTCTGGCCTGGGAGAGAGCTCAGAAAGCACAAGTTGACAAGAAAAGCTGTGGATGCCCCATCCCTGGAAGTGTCCAAGGCCAGGCTGGACGGGGCTTGGAGCACCCTGGGACAGTGGAAGGTCTTCCTGCCCAGGGCAGGGGTGGCACTGGATGAACTTTAAGGCCCCTTTCAACCCAAACCTGTCTGTGATTCTATAATTCTATGTGTGTTTGGCTTTTAAATAGGCAGTATATAAGAATATCTCAGGTTGTGTCCTCATTCTTCAGTGGGACATGAATTAACATGTTTGAGGCCAGAATTTATGTCCTCACCTTGGCTGCACGCTTTGTGCTGTGGTAGGTGAGACAGAGTTACAACCCTGCAGGGATCATGGTGCTGGCTCACACCTAAACAGCTCACCCTGCTCAGGGCAACCCTGCAATCATGGCATCAGGGTGCCTTGCATAACCTCCAAGGTGACATTGCAGTCACTCAGAAATTACACAGATGTGGTAGAGGTGACATTCTTGTCATCTTGACACAATGGTGACATTAGTATCTAATTATCTTGTAGTCAATTTAACAGCACCAGTCACATCCTGTAGATCACATATCGTACCACCTTGATGAACTGAATCTCCCGGGGACATTAAATGAGTTTGGATCACCAGCAGTTCAGGCGATCAAGGAAGCATTCGATGGGTTCAATAAGCGTGGCAGTGCTGACCTGTCTCTGCAATGGTGGTTTGCTGCTGTGAGGCCTGGGTTTACAGGGGCACAGTGGTGAAAATGAGTGGAAAGGAAGAGCTTGGGCTGGAAAACCAGACAGGAATAGTGTTACAGCAGGAGCTGGTGCCTGCGGGATGTGGCAGCAGCCCTGAGCAGCAGGCGTGCGGGGCAGAATGACAGAACCCGGCTTGGCTGGGAGGACAAGCCTGGTCATTAGCACAGTGCAATTACTGCTGACCCAACTGGAATTGGATCCGTTTCGTCCTATTGTTAGGGCCTCCCTAATTTCTCATTAGCCCCGGCTGCTGTCAGGGCTACCACGGAGCTTTTGTGTGAGCTGGTGAAACAAAGCCCAGTGAAGCAGGGGACAGGGTGATCATGGCTGTCATCGCTGGAGACCCACGGTTTCATCCAGACACCTGAGACAGCGCTGAGGCCGGCCAAGTAACCGGAGAGAGCAGCGAGCGATGTGTTCCACCGACATTCCAAGGCGAGCAGAGGCACATCTGTGCTCAATGGTCTGCTCGGTGATGCAGCCCCGACGTCTCTGAGAGGCGCTCGCTGTCTCCCGGGGGTCAATGTTCAGAGTCCCTGAGCCGCTCTGGAACGCACAGCTGCTCCAACACATCGCGGCTCCTCTGCCGAACGAGCACTGCTGAGGGAGGCTGCGTTCTGGGAGCCCAGCCACCGGGATCTTTTCCTCTATTTAATTAGATAACAGTCAACATATTTCAGAAATAATGTCTCTCTCTCAAGAGCCATTTGTTGTAGGTGCCTAGTTTTCTGTTTCTCAATTACCCCTTTTCCAGAGAGCACCTTGGGTTTTGATTGATCTTCAGTTGTTATTAATGCCTTCCTGGCTGTTTTATCCAGAAATGAGAATTATAAATTCATACCTCTGGATGTAATCACACCTTTATTACAGCCCATCACAAAATACACAACACAAAACGAATGCAGCTTTACATTTCAGTATTATTCAAATGAATTCTGATTTTTTTATATATATATATTTCTTAATAGGTTGCCTGCTTTGGGGATAGTTTTATGCATGTTTATTGTAATCACACCTAAATATTACCTTCTTGCTCAGCATTTGAGGTCACTTAAGGTAATTGCAAAATTTAGTTTTAATGACATGCATGGTTAGTAATGAATTGCAGTGGCCACCCAGAGCAGTTATCCTCATGTCATCAGTCACTGCTTAGAAATTCACAAGGCAAATCTTATCGTTTTTCACAGAGACAGAGAAACAAACATTAAATTTAATTGTATGACCAAGCACCAGAGTCATAATCTTTATATGACAGTTAATGCTTTCACTACTTATCAATTCACTTATTATGTTAGTCTTTGAAAACTGAACTGTTGAACAAATAAGTAGATTTTTCTCTTCTACATATGTAAAGACAGAGCGTGATTGAGTAAGTCTATTGAAAATTTTGATTTTATATTAATTGTTCTACTAAATCACGATGGCATCACTGTGTCTCATTAAATGGATGTCCCTTTGAAATTTAGGAAAATGTTTTCATGTATTTTTTGAGGGCTGTGTTTCAACTGAGCCCATGGTACCTTGTTAGGCTGAGGCAGCTCCTGGAGCACATTCTTGCTCAGAGCATCCCTAGGAGAAGGCCTGACCATACAGCTGGAATTCAGCATGCTGCTCTGATCTGGCAGGATTCCTGCACCTGTGACTGACATGGCACACCTGAGCAATCCCACGTGGGCCAGGTGTGTTTTGCATGTCCAAAATTAGTTGTGTCTCTCAGTTCCCTCCTGACTGCTTCCCTTGAGGGCACTTTAACAAACACCTGTTTACAGCAGGAGAGCTAAACCAAAATTTTCACCTTTAACTAAACCCAGGAGTTAATTTGTCCCCTGCAATGGCACCGGAGATGTCTCCACCCACAGCTCGGTGCTCGCCGGCTTCCTTTCCGTTCGGTAACTCTTGCTGTGCTCCTCTACTTCAGCTCTGAACCCAAAACTCTTCAGCAGCCTCAGGCTTTAGCTTGTATTTATGTGCTTGTAGCGCTGGCAATAAAGCTTTCATGTGGAGCAAGAAGGAGAGGAACATTAGAACAGGTTAAGTGGCCCAGTAATTGAACCTGCTAACAAATGGGGGGAAGCCCTCTTTGTAATAATTTCTTTGCTTTGCATAATGTGTGAGTCTAAAGCAAACAGGGTTTTCCGTGGGCTGTTGATGTGTGTGTACTCGATGTGCCACGTTAATAATGCACACGGAAATTGAGTAATCGGCAGGTTGTCCTCTCAGCACACAGACTGCCGTTGCCCCGAGTGCGTGGCAAATGAGGAGCTCAGTAATACATGCAGGGCTGTGTGCTGGCAGAGCAGAGGGAGGGAGGGCAATCCTGCCTCGGAGTGAGGGATCGCCCTGAGTAAAGCCCTTTGGGAAGTACAAACCTTCACAAACAAGCGGGGTCGGAGCTGCTGCTCTGTGTGTTTCAGACAGACACCACTTCAGTTATTGCTTTCCAGGCTCACTGGATTGTTCTGGCTGTGCTGCTCTGCAGTCCCAGCATCATCCCCACCTGCCAGGATTTTGTCCCCGTGTTCCCTTTTGCTGTGCTTCTGCTGCCCTTGGCGCACACTGGGTGCTCTGTTCCCCAAGGTGCTGCTCAGGTGATGGCTCTGACTACCTCTGTCTGTTTATGGGCTCCTTGCGCCCCTCGGTCCAGGGTGGCACAGGGCATTCAGACAGGTGATGCACCTGTTTGAGGATGGCTCAAAATTGCTCCTGCAGGAGCAGCAGAGGAGCTCAGGATGGATCCCTGCAGAGCTGTGGTTTTCTCAGGGTGCCCACTGCCTGCTGCCCACTGCCTGGGGACCCGGTGCTACCTCACCTCATCTTCCTGCCTTGCTGCCACTGTCAGGACCCTGCTCCAACACACACTGCACCCACATAATAATTCCCCATCTGATTTTTGTTCCTGTGCATTATTAAGCAGCACCGTGGCCTCTCAGTGTTTCTGTGTTGCTGTTTCCCCCTATGCTGTTGCTGTGTGCAAATGCTGAGATGCACAAACACCTCAGTGAAATCCCCCTCTCTGTGCAGAACTCACAGTGATTCTGTCATTTTTAATACAGCACCTAATTTACAACCCTCAGCATGCTGCTGGAGCAGCAGAACGATAACAAATTACCAACCTCATTTATTTTGTTGCATAGTTTGTTTTGTAATTACAAGGTGGTGGTGGTTGGCGGGGCTGCTCTCGGGCTCTGGTGGGTGTGTGTCTGTCTCAGGAACGGTGAATGCTTCTGACATTGCGCCGAGTGCTCGGTCACCCTTGGGGGACTCTTGGCACAACTGCTTGCATGTCGCTGGTTCATGCAATGATAGAATCACAGAGCGGTTTGGCTTGGAAGGGACGTTAAATCTCACCTCGTTCCACCCCCCTGCCATGGGCAGGGACACCTTCCATTGGACTGAGCTGTTCTGAGCCCTGTCCAGCCTGGCCTGGGACGCTGGTTGGAAGGAGGGCTGGTCATTCTGCTTCCTTCTGTGCTACTTCATCTGGAACCCCTGCACACCAAGGGCACAACTCACTCAGCCTCAAGGATTTAAGCTGGTTTTTAAGTTGTCAGTGCAGCTGGGACCATTGCAGCAGTGTGGATGGGGCAGGACTTTCCTCCTGACACGGTGCCAGGGCAGCGTGATGTGACACACTGGCACTCACCTTGTGTATCCACTTCTCATCTGCAGGATTTAAATGTGCCTCCTCATCAGGCACAAGTTCTATGAATGTAGTGGGAAAGTGCATGGCTGGGAGGGGTTTTTAAATAGTAGAATGTAAATTGCTGGACTTCTCTGAAGTACACAAAATACTGATCTTAATGTCTATTTGTTTCCTTCTAAAAGCCAACCAACCTTGGAGTATTGATCCCCCATCTGGGTGGGACACTGAGGGAAAATGTCCAAATTAGCAGTTAACATAGATTTATTCATGCAAAAGGTTTCCTAGGCAGCACTAATGTGGGTTTTCTCTGCCTCAGCCAGCCCTTTCTAAGACTCTGTTTCAGGAGGCCTGGGGTTTGCTCTCAAAATGAGTCCAAGAGAAGCCAGTTGCCCACAGTGGTGTGGGGCTCTGCAGCTCTCAACTCCATCACCCTGACAGCTCTGAGTGCCCCCAAATCCTAACAAGGCTGAGAGATACCACTTTACTATAATACATTTTTAAGAGAATTAAGCTTAAGGCAAATGGGAATTTTACTTTTGAGTAAGTGTCCCACACAGACACAGTGAAGTCTCAATAATCTCCTGTAGATTCAAAACTCTCGTTCATTTAGTGCAGCTTTTGCTGAGCACCACAGTGAGGATGAACACGTTAGTTCAGAGAGGGGTTGGGTTGGCTCACATTTTGTCCACAGTGTTGAGTTTACTCCTGTTTTGTCCACAGGCCATTTGCTGCCAGGAAGTTCCCAGCACTGAACGTGGCTGTCAGAAATATCTCTGCACGTTTGATTGTGGTGCTGGTGCTTCCCTCCCTTCCTGGCATCACTCTTTCAAACCAAGCTCTCCAGCAGATGCCTGTGAAGCAAACCCCTGCAAGGGGAACAGTTTGGACTCCCCAACACCCTCGTCTGCTCCCGACTTGCTGGGTTCACACTGCTGAGAGGGTATCACGCCCTGCCCCAGGGCACGGTGCCGACCCCAGGGCTGCAGGCGCAGAGTCGGGGGGGACAGGTGACTGAGCAGGTGAAACAGGAGCTCGGGGTGTGCTGGGCCACCCAGGGAGGTCCCACCTCTCCAGCCAAGATGGACCAAGGCGGTGGTGCTGGAGGGAGTCTGTGCAGCTGCCTGGGGGAGCAGCAGGAACTGGGAAGAAGCGGCCCAGGCTGCCAGCCAAACTGAAAATGCAGGTGGAAAAAGGCCACGTGTCTTATTTTTAACTGTTACATTTTTTTAAATGAGGGTTAACATTGGACTTTTCAGCAAAATGCCTCCCTGTGCTTAACGAAATTGCAGCCTGCCCACGGTTTCTGCCTGGTTTGTGAGGGACACTAAAGGCTTTGAGATTCAACAGTTGTCACATCCTGTGTATTGCCAGTGACAATTGGGCTAAAGAAAATACCAGCAATCCCTGCACTAATCAGCAAATGAATTTGCTCTGCCTGTGCTAATATTGATTTTTTTCCTCCAGTTTTGCAAATCTTGGCTAATGAACGTCCTGGCAAGAGTGCTTGCCAAAAAAGAGAAATTTGGTCAAATATTGTAGAATTTTGACAGCATATGAAATGAAGGTGTAAATCCCAGAGTATATTTGCTAGAACCCAGTTATGAATTTGATCTTGCCAAGAAAAATATGAACTATTATCTGACTTGCTTGCAAGTAGGCAGCAGACAAATTTACTTCCAGGATGTATTCAGGGAATGGCTTAGAGCTCTGTAAAAGAGAGTGGAGGTCTCTGAGGCAAAGGCTGTTGAGAAGTTAGAACAACTACTTGCTATATTTTACTTACCCAGCACCCAGTGCATGTTGTGACTGCTGAAATCTCCGTTTTCAACACAGCTCAGGACCTCCAGCTGCAATAGTTGGTGCTGGAAGGCAAGCTAAAGGAAATGGTGTTTGATCCAGCAGCATCAGGGCCTGCCTCCTGCATGGCTCAGCGATGGGAGGGCAGGGCAGCGTGGTCACTGTGTGTCCAGTGTCAGCCCCTCTCTCCCTAGAACTGTCCTTGCAACTCCTGTCTCCACTGCTGGGAGCAGCAGGAATTGGGGATTTTGTCCCAGCCTCCAGCTCTTTCCAGCAGCACCTCTGGAGAGGCAGTCCAGTGGTGTTAACGCCATCTGTTCCAGATGGAAGGATGAAGGAACAGAGCCTGTGGCCAGAGACGTGGCCAGGGGCTGAAATAGCCTCTGTTGCACTTGGTGCCATTTGAGCTATTTTAATTTTAAGCTAATTTTTGGTGTTGTCAGACTCAATATCATCAGCGTCACCCCCACGCCTCTGCAGCGCGGCCACGGCTGCTGCCACCACTGTGATAACTGATAACTTCAGTCTGACATTGGAGAGACCAATTTACTATGAAAATGACCCTCAGGAGACTTGTGCAGACGCAGGATGAATCATATTAGAAAAGCTGGATGTCTCACTGTTTCAGAAGTTCTAATTGACTTTTTTTAGCCATCAAAAGTAGTGGTTACAGACACATCGTGTCTGCCCCACGCTTCCAATGGGATGGCTCAAGGAGCAAAAGCCCTCTTACCACTCTGTGGGAGGCAGGATGATTGCTGTGCTATGCTGGGACCTGCTCAACCAAGCTGTTTCCGTCTCGTGCACTTTCATTGGGAAGGTAAAAGAATACATCTTGGATAAACTTGGAGCTAGGTCTTTTCGTCTTTTTCTGGAAAACCTAACAATCAAATATTTCAGATAATCAAACAGACACTCTGTTTGGGACCTGTGAGACTAGAGAACATGAGACATTAAACCAAACTTCCATTTTAAGTCAGTAACTGTCTCAGTTTCATGATCAATAATCTGCTTTTTTTTTTTTTCCTGAGGTTATTCTCATTTTCCTCACTGTTTCTCCTGTTGTCACCTTTATCCAATACTCTGTAAAATATGATAATACAAAACTCTCCAGACATGGAGAGTAAGAAGACTCAGAAGACAGTCCAGCTGGTGAATTTCTACCACTTAAGTGGTTTAGTATTATGTAGCCCCATTTGACATGCCCAAGCAGCTTCCTGCTGTAGGAAATGGTGGTCTCAGCTGTGCAGTGGAGCTGGGATGTGGTTGAGATGTGTTTGAGGGCAGTGAATCACCTGCTCACACCTGGGAGGAGGAGGAGGAGGAGGAGATGGCACAACCACAGAATGAATTCAGTCTGGCACTCTGCTGGTAGTAGAACAAGAGGAATGGAATAGGTGTTTCCCTCTTTCTTGCCTGGACTCCTGTCTGTGAGTGGTGCCTCCAGAACAGCCTTCCTAGCCTGTTTTCAGCCTGAGGTTTGGGTGCTCAGAGCACTTTGCAGCAGAACTCCAGGGTTTGCTCTGCCTGTCTCTGCAGGATGCCACAGCTTAATCCCCTGTGCCCTTGGTCACTGCCACCCCCACCATCACCCAGATCTCAGTGACGGGTTCTGAGCCAACCCCCAGGGCAGTGACAGAACTGGGATAAACCCCAGCACTTACCCTCTCTTCTCCCAGGAAAAGGCAGGGTGAGCCCAGCTCATGGTTTGACCCCCAGGGCACATCTGTGGGAGTCTGCTGGGGACTCTCCTGACGTGGTTGGTAAGAGCTGAGGCTGGTTTGGGGAACTCTCCTCTTCTGAACTGCTGTTTGCCGAGGTCAGACAATAACTGGAGGCAGAACTTTCTGGTGCCAGCAGCTGCTCCTTCCATTGGGAGATCTCTGATGAGAAATCCCCAGTCTGAGAAGCAAGCCTGGGATGGGGCTGTGCCAGCTGGTGTGCCCAGTGTCTCTGCTGCTGGTTCGCTCAAGGATGTGCAGCCAGGGGGAGCTGAGGGTGCTCCCCCAGGACAGCTCTGCTCACCTCTCTGCCTTTCTGCTGCAGCTCAGGCTTCCCGCTCCTGCTCTTGCCCACAGCCCTGCCAAGCAGTGAGGTGATGCTGTGCCACTGCTGCCAGCTGTGCCACAGCTCCCCTCTCCCTGCTGGGCTGGGACAGCCCCCAGATCCTTGTTCCACTTCGTCTGTAAAAGCCTGTCTTGGGCATACGTGGTTGAAAGCTGCTGTAGAAGGTCTCTGCTCTTGGTGCCCGTTTGAATTCCTTACAGTCAGAAGAGCTGTTGCCCTGGGGTGTGTGGGGCTCGGTGCTGTGCAGCCACGGCAGTGCAGGTACGGGGAGCAAAGGTATTCATGGGCAAAGGAATCGGCGAGTAAGCAAACGAACACCCCGGGCCATTCCTCATGAGCCAGCTCCATGGACAGAGCTCTCTGCAGCTCCCTCGGAGAGAAAACCAGCTCTGTGACAATTTGTCCGTCACTGTCAAGGAGACTCTCCAACCTACTGACGCCTGGAGAGAGCTGCCTGCAGGGGAAGGAGCTCTGTGGTGACCTGCTGGGAGCAGCCAGCGCTCGGAGTGAGCTCTTTGGGGCACGGGGAGAGGCTGAGGCCGGGCAAGAGCCTCGGCTGGAACCGGCGGTGCTGAACGCACCTTGCCCCACAAAGCCTCTGAGCTCTGCCCAGATGGTGTGCTGCAGCCTGCTCTCCAAGGGCCCAATTAGTGTTCGAGCAGTGCCCACGGCTCCTTGTGCTTTCCTACTCGACCTAGTACTGGGATTTTACTGCTTTTCCTTCAAATAAATCTTTGGCCCCTGCTCTCCAGCTGGCAGGTGCCAACTGCAGCACCTGCCTGCCCGCTGCTGCCCACGCCGGGAGCAGCCTGGGGCTGCCGAGCCCTCTGCAGCACGGCACAGGTGTGCAGCACTGGGCTGGAGAGGGGAGCATCCCCGGAGAACGGCAGCACGGCACTGGTGGCACTGGTGGCACTGGTGGCACTGGTGGCGCTGGGATGCAGCTCCCACCTGCTGTGATTTCAGGCTCTGCAGAGACCCTGATGTCTCTCTCCAGCCCTGACCTGTGGCCTTCTGGCTCTGCACAACTCCCTGGCAGGAGGAGACAGCCAGGGGAGTCGGGCTCTGCTCCCAGGGAACAGGGACAGGAGGAGAGGGAGCAGCCTCAGGTTGGCCCAGGGGAGGTTTGGGTTCGGTACGTGGAAAATTCCCTCCTGGAAAGGGCTGTCCAGCCCTGGCACAGCTGCCCAGGGCAGGGGGGCAGTCCCCATCCCTGCAGGGGTTTCAAAGCCATGTGGATGTGGCACTTGGGGACATGGGGCAGTGGTGGCCCTGGCAGTGCTGGGGGATGGTTGGACTTGGTGGTCTCACAAGGCTTTTCCAACCTAAACGATTTTGTGATTCCCAGATGTTGTGAGGGGATGGGAATGTGCTGCAAAGTTGTTTTGAATTGACAAGGCATGACAGCATGTTTATAGGTACAGTTGGGAGAAAAATCAACCACAAAGGGATCTCAGTTTTATTTATCATTAATTTTGAATTGCTTCAACAGATGTTTGCTGGGAGCTGCTTTAACCTGCTTAATTTGTCTCTGTGTAGAGCAAAACAGATAGACTCAATTAAGAGACTGATTAGCAAGTTCTTTAATGACTTTCAATAGTTTTAGTCATTATTGCTGATACAGAATACTGAATCCTGAATCCTGGGACCTGGGATTTAGTTATTGTATAAAAGCCAAAACACATTGCAGTTATGTGTGTACAGGGCTTTTTAAAATTATTATTATTTTTTTGGTAGGAGTTGGTGCCTTGGGATGTCCACCATTAACAGGTTTAACTCTAATCAATTAATGGCATCTCTGGCCGCATTCCCAGCAGACACATCTCCAAGGCTGGAAGGGGTGACAGGTTGTCCTCTCAGAGGTGCATATTCCAGCCTCCCACAAGCACTCCCTGCTCTCCTGTGCACAGGTGCCAGGATGAACTCCTCTCCTGGCACTTTATCTTGCACAGCTGCTGGAGTTTTCCCCGGGTGCCATCCCTCCCCCCCACACCACGCACAGCTGAAGGCTGCTCTCTGCGGCTGTTCCTGACACCAGGCTGAGGGGAATGTGTCACCCGTGTGATACTGGCCGGGGGCTTGGAGCCACAGAGAGATTTGTCTGGGAAGGGCAGGTCCAGCCAACACTTACTGCACACTTAAAGTAAGGGCTGAGATGTTCCAAAATCAGCGAGGTGAAATGCTGCGTTGGTGCTGCGTTTCACCCAGGCACAACTGCTGCGGAGCACGATTGGTGATCTGGTCTCAAGCTGCTTTCTGCCTGGGGAGCTCGGGAGGGAAGCTGTGCTGTGGTGAGGGGAGGGTCTTTGGCAGAGCCCCCGGCGGCCCCGCTCTGGGTGGTCCCAGCTGTGCAGTCCTGCACCAAGAGCAGCCTCCGGAGCAGCAGTAACACGGAATGACAGTGATCCTTCCCAGGTGCTATTAAACTGTGCCACTGCCTTCAGAACAACGTGAGAGCAGGCAAGACTTAATCCAGGAAGTGTTTATAATCAAACCTTGTTTCAGTTGCATTTTAAAATGTGAAGTTCTTACCTCTCTGTTGGTGAGCAAAACTCCTTGAGTTTTTGCAGATGTGCAATGTGGATATAATAATCTCCGGAAATGTGTTTTGTGTAAATAATTATTTTCAAAAATAAAAGAAGAAAACAAACCTTCAGTTCTGGTTAGGATTTTGGTTTCACCAGTTGAAGCTCTTTTTCTTCCAGAACATCATAAACAATTTGTTCAGCTGTGGAAGGGCCTGTCAAGAGCCATCTGTGAGGATGTGAGGTACCGAGCGGAGCAGCACACATGGGCTGTCCCTCAGGCTGAGCTCCTTAAAAGGCACCACTGACAAACAATGCTACAGAGTTTTTTTGTAATTGTTCCATCAGCACCTACGATAGTTACAGTGGAAGAGAAACCCAGAAGGATTGATTTCCTCTGCAGCTTTTGAGTCTCTCTATTTTGAGCAGTTAACACTGTGAGGTTCCTTTTTCTCTGTCTCTCAGTCATGCCATTGCTCTGCCTTCTGCCTGTTGAGTCCCTCCCTCAGTCCAGCATTCATGCCAGGGGCTGTGCATCAAGAGTGTGGGCAAGGGCTCTGCTTGTCTGGAGCCACAGGGTCCCTCAGTTTTTAAAGACAGTGTTACAGGGAAGGTGAAAGTTATTTTTTTCGATAGGGCAGTAAAAGTGGTGTACAGTGTACTTGGAATAACCTGATCTAAACCCGCCACAGCTGGCGGTTCTAAGGGAAGGCTGGAGGTCAGTAACACACCTCAAACCATTCAGCTCTCCAGGGGTGCAGTCCTGAGTCCTGGGCAGCTCTTCACACCAGCGGGAGGACACCTTTCCCTGGTGGTGCTGGCATGGACTGGCAGAATCCCCACCTCTGGAGTGGCATCTGGAGCTGGGTAAGAGCTGGGTCAGCACGGGTGCTTGGAGGAGTCAGCACAAGGCTGAGCAGGACGGGTAACCTCGGAAAGCAGGAAGAGACACAGGCATGACATTCTGGTAATTATAATTGTTCTAAAACCTCCATTTTCTCATTCAAGCAAAATCACAGGAATTGCTTGTAACCACTGAATGGCAGCCGATGGTTTGGTTTGGATTTGCTCTGGCAGGGGCAAATCCAAACACGAGGACACGCCAGTGGTGGGGAGCCCTGCAGCCAGGCGTGTGCGTGCACAGAGTGCTGCCAGAGAGCCCGGGGGCTGTGCCCCCCGGCACAGGGGGGCCCGGGCCAGCCTGGGGGACACGGCCCTCGTGTCCCACCACGCTGCCCCAGGGCCTGGGCACCTGGGGGTGCCTGTCACGGGCCTCAGCCCCGGGAAGGAGCCACCTCTGGAACGGGGAGGAGCTGGGGAGGGCTGCAGCTCCTCACTGTTCTTGCTCTTCATCTGGTCAGCGGCAGTCTGTTGTGTAGGCAGATTGTGCTTGTCTCAAGGTATTTGGAGTGGATAATCTGATCAGTGCCAGTCCGTTCTTGGCTTCTCTGTCCACCTGCTGACTCCCTTGTGTCATCCTTCTGGTGCTTCATCCATCTGTCAAGAATTTACTTACAAAATGCCTTCAAATAAATCACTGGGATTTTATGTGCACAGGGGTCCTGTTTCCAGCATCTCACACCCCAATAAATACCTGTGTCTGCAGTAACAGCGTTGTAAAGTGTTGCAATAATGATTTACAGGAATGCCGTGATGCCTGGGGAGCAGCCTTTTAACATTCAGATTTGGTGGTTTTCAGGGTTCATTTTATACCTTGTTGTTGAGTAATACAGGTTTTCAGTGCAGGTGCATGTGCTGAGCACTGTTATCAAGAAAATATATTCAGGTACAGAGCACAGCAACAGCTCCATGGAATTAGTGCCTGACTGAAGGAGATCGTAGCTGAGACCTCGGGCTACAGAAATCCTACAGATTCAGGCATTTGTTATTTTCTGGGCTATTGATTTTTCATGCGGAAGAACAGGGTGACCCTGCAAGGAGTGGGCTGGCTGACCCAGGAATTAAGATCTTTAAATATTATGTCCCAGATAGTGAGCAATGGTATCCAATTCCGTGGATACAAAAAGGTTCTAATGCATTCAGAACAGCCAAACACAGCAAGACCTGAACAAAACCCTGAGGACATCAAGACAGCAACCTAAAATATAGGTCAATATTTTCAAATGTGGTGTAAGTTCTTTTTGCCTAATTAATCTATATCTGCCTATATGTTAATGAGAGGGAGATGCAGAAAGCTGACTGCTGCTGAAAGGTCCCTAAGGCTGAAAGAAAGAACCTCCAGCTTGTGGCTAATTATTTTTTTCCTCTGGAAGATAAGCAAACATGGAGTTTGTTTGACCTGTGCACCTTGTACCAGACTCTCTTTCCAAATATTGTTCTTTAAAACAGCAATTAAAATATTAGAAACGGGGAATAAACTGCTGCTGGAAGCCCAGCAGCACAGCGAGGCAGGAAGGAGATGGGCACAGCCTGAAATCACAGCTGGCTGCATGGAGGTGTTCATGGCCTGTGGCCGTGTGAGATGCGGGCTGAGTTTCCAGCCTTGGTGATTCTCCTCAGGTCTCACGACACCAGCAGTTTGCACCCTGAGAAGCCAAGCCTGGGAGTGTGAAGCTGAAGGAGACTCATCACTGCTCCACGAGGTGCCCGTGTCCCGTTCCCCAGGGCAGCCAGGCACAGCCCCGGGACACGTGGCTGCTACAGGTGCTGTGATTGCCTCTGTATCACCCACTGCTCTCCATCCCTCCCCAAGGTGAGCTGTAATCCTCAGGGAGCTATCAGAATATCTGATTTATGCAAGAATCTGTAATAAACTGGCAACAGTTATTTCTGTAGCTAATGGGAATGTAAATTTTCAGATAACATATGTTAGTAATGATAAGCAAAACCTCTGATAAGAACACCCCCTACCAGAGAAGAAAACTCTTCTCTGCCTGCTGCAGTGCTGCTGTCCCTTGCTGTCAGGAGCTTCCCTGAAGGATGAATTTGTGGTGTAGAAGTGGCTGCTGAGACTGGGAGCATCTCTCTTGACACAGACCTTGTCCTTCCCAAGCAGGTGAGTTGGTTGTACCTGTGTGTGCTGCCTCTGCTTAGCCTGGAATGCGGCAGAGAAGGGGCCTTTCTGATTTACATTCTGATTTACTTTTCTGGCTTACATTCTGATTTACCTTTCTGATTTACATTCTGTTGCATCTTTGGGAAACAAATCTGAAAATGCAATGCCCAGGCAGTGCTGCCGGCGATGACGGTGAGAGCTGTGGCACAGCTGCTCCCACCAGTGACTGACTGGGGCCCTGGGGCTCCAGATGGGGCTTTGATCATCTGTGGATGGTTCTGAAATGCACAGATTTGCTCCCTCCATCCTCAAGCCTTCATAACAAATTCATGGTCTCGCTCTTCGGAGTGAGGTTAAGATGTGACTGACTGTGCTGCCGAGCAAATGGCTTTGCTTTGTGGTGTTTCTATTAGGCTTGAAAGCAAGTATCACTGCCTGGCCTAAGAGGAGGTTTATATTTCATGTAATGGAGGCTATACATCCCGACGTGCATTTGTAATGCACTGGTGGAATTTGTCAAAGGAACATCCAGGCCTCTTAAACACGCACTAAATTTAACTTTAAAGCAATGCTAATTCAGGGGGAAAAACCAGTATGCATCATCTGTCGTCAATCTGATAGTCTGTGATATGTGTAACCAATTGTTCTTATTTACATTAATTTGCATTGTGAAAAGCAATTTTACAGTTTCAGTCAGACTTAATAGGCAATTTGCAGCTCGCTGCCTAATGGCGCAGTTACTTAAGCCTGCCCCGGAGTGCTTTCGAGACCTGAGAGGAGACGAAACCTTTTAAATGTTCAATTGAACAGCTTAAAAAGTCAGGAAGTCCTCAGCTGTTAGCTCTGGCTCCTGCCTGCCTTGTCATATTTGACATTGTTGCTTCAGATGCCCTCTGATTCAGATATGTTTTGCCCTAGATCTGATCCCGCAGAACGTTGTGGCACGAGTGGCTCCCGGCCTGCAGAGGCACCGTGCTCGAGGAAGGGCAAGGCAGGAGTGTCCCCCAAACCTCGCGCTGTGGCATTTGGGGGTCACTGGATCTGCTACCTGATTTTAATGACTGAATTTGCACCGAGGTGTCTCACCTCAATGACCCATTTCTGCATTTATGGGCACGTGAACCGCCCTGGGTAGGTGTGATAAAAGCACATTCGAAACATGATTGAATGAAAGCCCTTAATTTGCAGCAATTTTTCTTCAGGTTGGATGTTCAGGGGCAAATTGTAAAACAAAGTAACCTACAGTCGGTGAGCAGCAGAGGCTGTTGTGATTTCAGCACTCTCGAGCACTGCCTAAGAAAGGGTCTTCGCCCCATCCAGGAGATCTTCATTGTTCTAAGAGCTGGTTTGGTTGCTGCAGAGGGCCTTTGGGAAAGCTGTAAACAGGTCCTGTGGGGAAGGACTCTGGCTCTGGGCGTTACAGATGAGGGAGGAAGTAACAAATACCTCCTCAAATGTTGGAGCACCACTGAAATCCCTACGCAGGATGTTTGAAGTTATGTGTTGTATGAAGAATACAACATACATGAGACCGAAGCAGGCCACTGGTGGTGGTGATTTGTCATGACCATGGGCCTTTGTACGTGGTGGGTCATGTGAAATCACAGAACTGTCAGTGTTGGAAAAGACCTTCAAGGTCATCTAATCCACCTGTTAACCCACCGCTGCCATAACCACCCCTAAACCATACCCACAAGTGCCACTTCCCAAACAAGAGCCAGTTTTGTAAGAATTGCACAAAAGTTGGGCTGTGTGGTCGTCCTTCACTAATGTGTGATGGAGGCAGTGGAGAGCTGGGATGCTCCCACAGCCTTGTGACAACACTGGCACGTTTGGGGTCACTGTGACTCAATGGCTGTGTTAATGCTGTGGTGTGACAGTGACCCTCGGCCACACTCAGCAGTCTCTGTTCCCAGTGTGCTTCCAGATGCTGAGGTTTGAGGTATTGATTTCGTACCCGTGCTGTTGTCACATAAAGATATGCTCCACTGAACTAATGCAGCACCTCCATCCTGCTTCTTTAGGAGCTTGCTTCATTCCTGCAGGAGGGTTTTACTTCAAAAGATGCTGCACTTCACTTCACAGGAGCCTTCTAGAGAGATTCCAGAGCCCTGCTACAGCGCTGTGCTCCTGGGCATATCTGGCATTTGCGGCACTGTGAGGAGGAGCGTGGAGAGATAGTCAGGGGAAGTTCCTGATCAAATCATTCTGTGTCCTCATGCACAGTCCCTTGTCTACAATTAGCTCAAAGGGTTTCAGGCTGCCAATATCCCTTCCACTTTAGTGAAAAATAGCTAAAGTAGAATTATGCTTTCATAACATTTTTCGACTAGATCTGGCTAGTTTGAGGCCATCTGAGCTTTGTGATGCATGGAGGTGGTGTAGGTAGCCGAGGCAATCTGGCACTGTCTATATTTGTACTTCAGAATTGCAGAGATCCAACCGATTTTCAGTTTAAAACCTTTTTTTTTTTAGGATGGCCTTTGCTGTTTTCTCATGGATACATAATTTAAAAGCACGAAAGTTCAGAAGCTGAGGTGTGAGAGGTGGAAACCAGCTCATTTAAATGGGAGGTTTGGGACATATTTACAGCACTAGCACGAATCCTTACTGCCTTTTGGAGGTTCACTTGTAGCACAGCTGATATTTTTAGCTTTTTGTGGGAAGTAGTGACAATTGTGGCTGCACACAGTGTGACCTGTGCTCCGTGGCTGAAAGCAGTGTCAGAGCCGGGGCAGGAAGGTGGCTGGAGCTCCTCTTCTTCCAGCCAGGCTCAGCCAGCCTTGGTCAGGGTCTGCCATGCCCCAGTGATGATTCACTGCAGCCCACGACTCTCACAGGTGACTGTGCTGTTGTCCTTTGACACAAGCTCTTTTGGCAATCCTGCCGCAATGTTTGCCACAAAACCCACCAGGAATAATATTGTTTTCCAACCTGCTCTGGATTGTTCCCCTGCACTGACCAAGAAGTTCCTACCTAGAGAAAAAGGCTGTCACCTGAGAAAGCCATGCACTACTGAGGTTGGGTTTGCTCCTTGCTGCTCTGGAGTGTTTGCTCACAGCCCCAGGGGTGTTGGAAGCAGTTGCTGCTGTTGGCCACATGTTTTAGAAGCAGGATCTGGTGAAGCTGCCACCCAGTCTGTGTCCTGCTGCTCGGACACCCGGCCCTCTGCACAGCTCTCTAAGGCAGCTGGGCTTTATGTCTTGGAGTCTATAGTCTCTAAAATGCAGAGGCGGTGTTTAAGAAAAAAAATCACAATAATGCAGGGTTTGGGTATAGTTGTACTGTTTTAAATCAATGACTGACGGGGACAATTTCTAGTTTACAGCACAGCACGGACACGAAGCTCTTTGTTAACTTTTCATGCACAGCAGCCTGCAGACATAGGATGGTACCTTATGGACTTGTACTCCTGTTTCTGTGAAGATGACTTGCTGCATCTTAGCCTTCTGGTAATGGACACTGGGCTTTTCATCTTCCATTGATTTTTGAAGATGAGTTTCATCAGCTGAGCTGCAAACCCTCTGATACATTCTCTGAGTACATTCTTTAATGTGTAGAGGGCTGCTCAGGGAAGACATTAGTTTATTAATCACTGGGATGTATAATGACCTTCATGCCTGTCTCGTGCAGGGGCTGGCCTGGCTGCCTGCGTGGTGACACCAGAGCGTGTTTGTCCCCAGCCCAGTGAGAGGCAGACGCCTCTCCAGAGGTGGGCACGGAGGAACAGCACCCGTAGAGAATGGGATGGGCGTGCAGAGAGCAACCCAAAAGGTAGAACTGGATCAGCAGTGAATTGCTGTGGAAGTGGAGCTGGTCCCAGCAGGGGGATCCCCCAGAGCCGTGAGTGTCCATCTGTGCCTGGTCTGGCCCTGCACTCCCTGCGGGGGAGCCAAGGGCTGAAGCAGCCCTGAGAGCTCTGCACCAAGCAGAGGGGGTGGCATTGTCCTTCAAGGCACGGATCCACACAGAGAGGGGTCTGGCATTTCGATGCACCGACATTAATCTTGTACAGAGTGCACAGCTGTAGCCTGGGCACACACAGGGCTCCAGGCAGGGGCACTGGGGGGCAGGAGGGATGGACAATACCTGTGTACTAAAATAAGCATGGCCTCGAGCACAGGGTCACTGTCAGGCAAGGCTGGATGTGGCTGGAGCCCTTGTTTCCCTCTTGGGCAGGGATGCATTGAGTTGCTGCTGTAATTCAGCCTGTGAGCTGTGCAGTGATACAAAAACACTGAATTTATCCTGAATGGTTCTGATACACTGAGAATCCTGGTCTCACTGGCTGCCTTTGATTTACTTTTCTTTCCCATCCATGGTGCTGCCTCCTTCCCAGATAACTCTGTGTCTAATCTGCCGGTTCTTTGTTTTCCTCTTTGTTTCCTCCCTGCTAGACATTGAAACATGGAGGTGCCTCCTTCAGCTCTCTTGGCAAGGCTCCTTGCCTCTTCTCGGAACACCCACACCCGAGCAGCTTGTCTGTGGGTTTTCAGTGAACTGCTGGGGAAGCTGCTTTGTGACAAAAGTATGATTAATGATTGCTTTTGCATGTTTCTTATAAATGAGATGCTCTGTCACCAAATAAATACACAAATAAATGGGCTGGGTGTAAAAGAACGTGTTTTTCACCAAAAATGACATCCTTAGTTGTAAATTTTAACAGATGTCATGAAACCAAAGATATTATAATCTATTGCAAAAACCCTTTGAAGTTCTATTTTAATTAACTGGCAAAGCCATCAGAACTCTTGGAGAGAAAATGATATGTGCGTGTATCTCAGGAATCTCTTGAATGTGATCAGGAGGGTGTGATTGGCATGGTTGGAGGATGAAGTGCCGGGGAACAGAAGTCAAGAGCAGGCACTGCTGTCACAAAGCATAGCTGATATTTAGCAAAGGAACCCTGGCATGGAAAGCAACTGAGAAAAAATTGGTGCCTTAAAACCCCTTTATGCTTCAGCAGCAACAGGGAAAGGCACTGCAGCTGAGCCAGCACTCAGAGCCCTCTGAGCCAGGCTGGGAGAGCTGGGCTAGTCCAGCCTAGAGAAGAGAAGGCTCTGGGGAGACCTCAGAGCCCCTTCCAGGCCCTACAGGGGCTCCAGGAGAGCTGGAGAGGGACTGGGGACAAGGGACGGAGGGACAGGACACAGGGAATGGCTTCCCACTGCCAGAGGGCAGGGATGGATGGGATATTGGGAAGGAATTGTTCCTTGGGAGGGTGCCCAGATTTGCTGCGGCTGCCCCTGGCAGTGTCCAAGGCCAGGCTGGACAGGGCTTGGAGCAATCTGGAATAGTGGGAGATATCCCTGCCCATGCCAGGGCGTGGTACCAGATGAACTTTAGGTCCCTCCCAGCTCAAACCAGTGTGTGATTCTCTGATTCTGTGATAAGCTGAGCCTTAACAAAGGCAGAGAACAGTATATCCCAGGCTAGGAGGGTATTTGCACGCAGAGGCTGAATGTCTCTTAAATGGATGCTTCTGCTTTTGATGAGTGTCAGCAGCTTGCAGCCCCCTCGTGGGTCCCTGTGCTCACCCCTCGCTGCAGAGCAGGGTGCTGGGGCTGAGGCAGGGTGCAGCGACCGATGAGGATGACTGGCAACGTCGAGCCTTTCTGATCGCTAAAAAACCAACTAAAAGTTGTAAGGTTACTTGGTATGTGTCTGCTGTATCCAACTTGGGTCTCCGTTAACCTGCCATTTAGGTCAAAAGGAACAACAAGAAAATTAAGACCAGTGGGAAATAACTGTGAGTTTCTTCCAACAGGGATGAAAGGAAGCTGCGGCATCAGCGAGGGCGCTCTGACGTGCTTTGGAAACTGAACCTCACACATTGAAACCCCACACCACTCCTGCCACTGGAAAATGCCAGGAGAGCCCCGACTCTGGGAAATGCCAGGAGAGACCCCGTCCCTGGGGCCAGGCAGTGCAGGCAGCCCCTGCTGCTGCTGCGGGGAGGGGCTGCGGGGGGGCAGACCCCAGCACCGAGCACTGCCTGGCCTCAGCCTCTGCTTCCAAGCGCACCTCCCATTCACTGTCCCCGCCTGACCCAGGTTTTCTGAATGAGGCCTTCAATACGTTTTGCTTCTAACGTTTCCCCCTTGTGTTAGAAAATATGCTTTTTAGAGATGATCACATCTTCTGAATGACTCTGTCAGCTGCTTAGCCGGGGAGTGAAGTGCCTAGAAAAATGTGATCCTGCAGCCTTCCAGGGAAATGGTGGGAAATCCCTTCCTCCTGGACTGAGGCCACTCTCAGAAAGATCCCCAGGTTTTAGCCCTGGATTTGTCTCAACAACAGTCATTCCAAAGCTTCCCAAGCTTTTTGTACTTACAATAAATATTTCTAATGCAACTTCAGAGCACCCAAAGTAAACATGTCGAGCTTGGCAGGCGGCTTGGAGAAACCTGCTCTGTTCAATCATAAGGTCAAACTGAATAAATTTCCACCTTCTTCAAAGAAAATTGTGAGTGAATGTTGAGGCTGAAGTGATTTTAACTTCCTTGACAGGGAAGCTTTAGTTACATCAAGCAACAATGAGCAGTTGAAAGATGCAATTTTCATTATAAAAGGACTACAGCAAGTACATCTTCAAAGACAAAATAATTCTTACTATTCACCACACCATAATATTTAAATACTTATGGCATTTATATAGTCAGACTTATTTGTAGAGTCAGCTCGTGGCTCTGAAACTTAGTCCCCACTCAGCCTTTCAGTTCCTTGAGTTTCCCAGGAAGAACTGTGCAGGAAACTGTGTTCTCTGGCAGAGCTGTCCCCCTGTTCTGGAGCCATAAGTGGCAGTAAATGGAGCTCTGGTGATGGGGAGGTCGCTGCAGGGTGCTTGGAAAGGGAAGGACTATTTTGTGTCTGTTTAGAGACTTTTGTCTATTTATTGGTGTGTGTTTCCCAGCAGCCGGGTAATGGGCCTCAGAAAAAAGTGTTGTTTAAGGAGAATAATAGTGGTTTGGGGGGGAATAACTGAATCAAAAGTTCTGGGAAGCCACAGCTGTTCCTTAGGCACTGAAATGTATCTGCTGCTAAGAGCAAAGCAATTTTTTCTAATTCCAAAATCCCAGTTTGCGAGATGCTAAATCATCCTCCAGCTTAACACAACAGTCTCTTGGCAACTGCAGATGCTTATATTGAAAGATTCGCTTTAACAACAGATTGAATTCTCAGAAAAGAGGCCAAACATAAAGATGTTAGAAATCAAAGCGAAAATCCAAAAGGATTTTGAGGCTTGATTTGGTTAGGCATCCAAATGTTTGGATATTTATTTTAAACTTATTCAAGCTGCTTAAATCTAAAACTGGGTAATAGGCTCTATCCCCACTCGGTGACGGGAGCCTCGGCACATCCATTTCCAAATTGCATTGACCTTTTGGGCTGCCAAATTCTATTGCATTTTCATGTCTAATTTACTGTCCAACCGAGCCCCAAGGTCTCCAGCTTTACTGCTTTTCTAGGTTTCCATTTCCTGTCCAATATGTGCTTTCCCCCCTTGCTTAATAGGTTTCATTTTTCCCCCATTAAGTCTCATCTTATTACTCAGAAGTTTAGGGAGTGATACAGGAGATCAGACTGACAATCCATCCCCTTTGTTATTCTTTCTTCTGTAATTTGCCAGGCTCAGGTGCTTCAGCAGACACAGGAACACACAGAAATGGATCATGAAGGAGACCTTTATCCACAGGAAAAACCCTGCGTGTTTCTGTGCTACTGCAGAGGGATTTATAACCTGTTCCATCAAACCCAACTGGAATAAGCATTTCACTTTGGCACCGATCTACATATCCATGTTTTTCTGAACCCTGTTAAATATTTGCTCTCAGCAATATCCATTGGCAATGAGTTCCACAGGTTTATTCTGGAGGTTTTTTGGGTGTCTGTGTCCACAGTGGTATTTCCTCTCATGATACCAGTATGATTTGTCTTCTTTGCTGGTTTTCTGATTTCCCAAAGAGGTGTCACTTGTGACTGTCATTAATGGGGTGTCACTTCCTTTTGAGTGCCAGGAGGCTTCTGTGCAATGTGAGTTACAATGCACACCCTCCCTTGAATTTTGCACACCCTCCCCTGAATTTTAAAGTGTGATTGTACAAAGCACATTCTAAAATGCATGTTAAAGTATATGGTAAAGGATGGGGAGCTTGGGCGGCTCCTTACTGGGGGATGAAGGTGTGGGATGGGGGTCTCCTGTGCCGCTGACCCCTTCCCCCCAGCACAGGTGCCAGTGGATGCCCGTGGGTGCTCTGGGTGCTCTGGGGGTCGGTCCAGGTGCCTGTGCAGTGGGATGGACGGGCTGGGTGAGCCGTGGGAGCCCCACTCCAGGCTGGGGATTTGTGCTGAGTCAGACCCTGAGGCTGGAGTTTCCTGGGACTTTGCCTCTTCCCTTGATTTATTTCCTTATTTCAGCCCTTGAGCCCTGCCAGCCTTGCTGGGCTCTGGGACCTTTGCAAATGTTCCCAGCAGCACTTCCTGGCCCCCACTCACTTTCTTTGTCTTGGGTGCTTTTGATCCATGCACGGGATTTACTAGTTTAATTAATCTAATCTCTGCAGTATCATCCTGCTCACTGAAATAATTCCTGACAATGTTTTGTTGATCCCTGTGACTGCCGAATGCCAGCAAAGTGATGTGGCAGCATATGGCAGAATTTCTTATCTGTGATGGCTCAGTTTTGCATTTTAGACGTTTTTTTCAAGTCCTTCTCCTTTTAATCAGAGTTGTCTACTTCCTAAGAGATTAGGCTGGTTTTGTGTGTTTCTTCTTTGATAAAACTACAGGATTTAATGCTCTGTGAAATCCTGTCCTGTTGCCACAGATTTTTGCAGGAGCAAACTTCACACACAGTCTCTGGGTGTTGCTGCAGTGAAAGGCAGAGGTGGGGTGTACTTGTTTTGAAGTGTTAAGAGTTGTTGTTTATTTTTAAATGCTTGCAGAGATGATAATGCTCTTTAACTCAGTACCTGTCTGGATCAACGCAGAACTGCTGCCAGCAGTGGCAATGCCACGGTTCCAGCCCCTCAGTGGTCACAGCAGCGGTGACATTCCATCAGTGGTGCCTCATCACCAGAGAGGTGGGAGCTGCAGTGGTGATCCTGCCTTCCATGGCTGTGCTGAAGAATTTGGACCCCAGTGCCCGGTATTTACAGGGTGCTCTGCTCGGGAAGGAGCTGATCCTGTAAAGTTTTATGTCCAAGGCACAAAGGATGCTCACAGCAGCCCACCCTGGCTGTGAACCCACGGCTACTCGCTCCAGCTGGTTTTGCTGGAAGCAGGATCAGGCCCTGACCCCACAGAGGGTGCAGTGTCACAGCCGTGGGTGCTGCACAAGGCAGCACCAGTGTCTGCAGCTCTGCACCTAATCCACACACCAGCTAAAGGGGATTTGATTCTGAGAAGTCTTATGGACCCCAATAAACATCAGTAATCATTAAAATTAACCACATGCTGATTTAATCAACATATAGCTTTGTTAATTACCAGCTCTTTCTTCATGTCCATCTGTTTTAAAGATTTTAGTGAACCTGCAGCAGATGTTCATGTAAATATAATAAGCTTGTTGCCATGTAAATATAAAATTTTCAGGAGTGTTTGTGTATCAGACACCCAATTTATTTGTGCTGTTGTCAGGATCACGTCTTCAGGGGCTTCAACACAGAACTGATGACTTTGTTATGATCCACACTGGAGCCAGTGTCTGCTCCAGCCATCCCCCTGTCTGCCCTTGCTCCACACCCACTCCTGGCATCCTGCTCCACGCCTGGGCCCTGCATTTCAGCATTCCTGCACTGCCCTGGGAGCTGCCAGCCAAGAGTGAGCTCGGACCCGTCGATTCATGCTCCCTTTGGGAGTAGGAGCAGTAATTTCTGCTCTCAAGGTGAACGTGCTCCGTGGGGCTGCTGAGGGTGTGCACCAACCTGACATCTCAGCAGGGGTAAATCCATTTCAGAACAAAAATGGGATTTGAAGATGAGAGAATATAGTCAGCAATGTGAGTGGGAGTTCATCTAAACCATGATCATTAATTTTTTTACACAAAGCCGCATTTCTACGTCTTTGTATAATATTTACTAATATTTCCACTGTTTAATTCTAAAAACGTGCCCTTTACTGAACACAGAAAATGCTAGAGAAGCTTTTATTACACATCATAATTGAGTCTTACTACGTCAAATCTTCAGATTTCAGCTGACAGTGTAAATTAATAGCAAGAATAAAATCTTATAATTGAAACTGAAATGAGACTAAATCTTACAGCTGGGATAGCGGCTCGGACTCCAACCTGAGTGCCTAAGGAATCCCTGCGTGCTTTTTAATTCTTCAACTCTTATCCATAAATGTTTTGACATGGTCAGAAATTTGTCTTCATGATTAAGGCTGCTGATCATCACAGACTGATGAGTCCAAAGTCAAAATCTTTACTTACCATTTACTCAGGAATAAATTTCCAGATGAAAATCTACAGCAAGGACTTACTGCTCCTGTTAGTCAGCCACACGAGGTGGTGCTTTGCTTCACACTGTGGCGCAGCCCACGCCTGGGCCTGGGGTGTTCAGGCTGGAAACCTTCCATTTTTATCATCAAGTAAGGTACCTGATACCTCTTCTATTCCTATAAAACATATTCACTCCCATAACATACATTCTCCTGCCTAGAAGCCCTGGTATCTGTTCTTTTCTAAAGAGAATATTTGTATTTTAGACCATATTGATATTTAATTAATAGATTCAGGACCTTCCCTTCTGCATCTGTTTCTCTTCAACCCTGTCCTTTTAGATGTTGCATTTCCCTTGTGATCATAATTAAAATATGGCTTTAAATGAGCCTTTAAATAGGAAATGAGAGGCCACGAAATGGAGGAGGAAGAGGAGGAGGAGCACCTTGAACTTTGGGCCTTTCCCCACAGCATTTCTGTAGATTGAGAAGAGGCAGCCACTGGTGTGAGGATGTGTTTGTGCTGCTGGGGTTGCAGGCGGGCAGGCGCTGAGGCTGTGCCGGCGAACCGGCCCGGCCCAAGGGCACGGGAGCCCACCCCAGGCTGGGCTGTGGCTCCCGAGGGTTCGGCCCTGGCCCCGCTGTGGTGCTCCTGGCAAACATTCCCTTCTGATTTACTGGGGTCGCGCTAAGCCTCTTGCCTTTGGAGAGGAATTAAAGTCACTGTGGAACGTAAGAGAGGAAAGATCCATTAGTATTTCCTTCTTTATAATTCATGTATTTATAATATACTTTAATTTCGTCTAAGCTCCCTAAGTGCCTGCAAAACGAATTGTTATTGCCGAGGTGGGAACCATTCCCAGGAATGTCCGTGTGAGCCCCCGGGGTCCCTCCGGGAGCAGCCGTGCCGGCCTGGGGCAGGATTGTCTCTGTGTTGTGGGAGAAGACAGGGTATTTGCGTTTATTCATGCTGCAAATCAGCACTAATTTCCTGAAGAACCAAATTTATTGGCTTCATTCCTTCATTTGAATAATTACCGCCAATAAATATCTCAATAAGATGCCATTTACAAAGTCATTTTCATAAAAATTAACGTCCAGCTCCAGTGCGGCGCTAAACCCGCAGGCAGAGCGTGCGAAGGCAGCTGCCAGCCCGGCCTCGCTCCGCAGCTCCCCCGCGTCCCTCTCCCTGGAAATGTTTGGTGGCTTTTCCTGATGGAAGTGGCTGTTATTTCTGCTCTCGGTTGTTTTCACAGTTTACAATGTTTAGTTATTTTCCATTTTCAAATGTTTGGTTATTTTTCGGTTGTTTTACTTTTGGAAGTGTTTAATCTACAGAAAGCAGCACCGGGCTCTTCTGTTAGTTTAGCAAACAAATCAGAGGAGGACTCTGCCTAATCGCCACCAAATCACTTTTCAACTGCCCCGGAGACAGCCCATTCCTTTGTTTTGTCTGGGGAAAGATCTTTATCTCTGGGTGCTCCCAGGGAGGAATTTCCATATCAAGAGGCTGTTAGAGGTGCTCCTAGACTTCCAGGCCGTCCCAGAGGTCACAGGAAAAAAAAAAAAAAGGTATTAGGTGGCGTGGCACCATCACATCCCAATTCTATTTTATTTTATCGTGTTATCTTATTTTATTTTCTAGAAAAGATGACTTCAAACTGGAGGAGAGGAGCATGGGTTTAGTGTGACATCTGTCCAGTTTCTGCTTTCTCCTACTTCTACTGGTTTGAACACTCCTCTGTCTCTTCCCTCTTTGCTCATCACCCCTTTCCTAACCGCAAGCTTTCCCTGTCTGTCTGTCCGTCTGTCCGTCGTGCAGATGTGCAGATGTGCAGATGTGCATCCCCACCTGCTCAGCCCCCGCAGCTGTGCTGCCCTGCCACTGGGACCAAGAAACAGCCGCAGGTTTCAAATGCAAATACAAATGTGCTTTTCGAAGGAAATTGCTCTTTGCATCGGCTGGCATAGCCGGTAAATCTGGTCAGGACAGCAAGGAGCACATTCCAGTATTTGCTCTGGGGAGCTGCAACTTGCCAGGCCCAGGGATGAGCCAGGGGCAATGGTCACCGTTTGAATTGAAATAACTGGAGGGCACAGCCAAACACAGCACTTAGAGTTTGGAATAGGCAGAGAATTCCCAACATGAATCACAGGGAATTACTATAACCCAGACTGCAGTCACTGTGTAAAGCTGGTGAATGTACATAGAAACATCAGATGCACCTGGGATAAGAAACTATAAACCTGATGTAAAATTAAAATGAAGGATCTTCCAGTGGTACACATCACAAATTGGTCCAATATCAACTCCTTCCTACTGTCCTTGGGAAAACGCTGCTTTTCATCTCTAGAAGAAGATCTTTTGGAGCCTAAGGGGTCACCAGCACCCCTGAGAAGCCACAGTGGTGCAGGAAAACTTCCTCTGGCTGGGGGAAGGTCTCATCTCCCCATGTGTGGATTTAGGCCAGGGCTGTCAGAACATCTGGCTTTGGCAAACAGTGCAGGAGCTCTTGCACTGCAGCAGCTGAGCTAAGGTTGAAGCTGTATTAAATATTGACATTTTAAGGGAATAAAATAAACAAAAACTTACTGTTTCAGCACAGGCTGAGCTGAGCAGGCCCTGCTCCTGAAGCCCAGGAATCTGAGTACAAGGGAAGCTCTTATGGGCAAGTCAATTGGGAAATAAACCTAAAAGTCAAGCTAAGCAGCAAAATATTGGATCTGTTTGAAAACGAGCCTCTCCTCTACTCTCCTCTCCTCTCCTCTCCTCTCCAT
>WEKY01058554.1:119823-132778 GCA_013390045.1 Picathartes gymnocephalus | reverse complement strand
CTCCTCTCCTCTCCTCTCCTCTCCTCTCCTCTCTTTACTGCAATATTTCCTTCTCAGCAGGACTGAAACAGGGACTTGCTTACATGAGTGTGTTTTAGCTCATTACAGGAATAAAGGACTGCATGAAAAAAAGATTACATGCTATGGAATCCCAGAAGAATTCCTGATAAAGTCTGTGTTTGTATTAGATTTTTCTTTTTTTCTCACTTCTTTAGATTGTGACAGGTGCACATAACAAAGAAAACGGAGGATCATGTACTGCATCTCTCTCTGCTTGTATTTTAATAAGGTTTTCAATGTCATTAAGCCCAAGCCTCTCAAATCTTGAGCTGCAGTAGAGGCTGTGATCAGCTGCTTTTGAAATCATAAATCTGCAAAGTACAGCTGGGGAAGCAGCATTTGAAATGGGAAAATATTGTGCCTGTAGGACTAATTATGCTTTTGCAAACTTTATCAAAGTGTTGCTGCTTGTTCACAGTCAGCAGCACAAGGAGGGGGTAATGAATGGCAATGGCTCTGACTCCAGCACACAAACACCCCTTTTCCAGGGGAAGGGAAAACTCAGGGCTTGTCATGAGTTTTGGCTGTTCCAATCTCTCTGCCAGGACAATGGGGCACTGGAGACACCGTAAGCATGAAGGATGCTGGAATCCTGCTCCCCTGACTCACCAGACCCCTCTCTGCTTCCTGCGGGGCGGGCTGAGGTCTGGCTCCTTGCACAGAGGTCACTGATAGCCCTGGAAAGGGGATGCTGCTGCCACAGGCTGTCTAAGGAATGAGAACCCGGAGTGCATATTTCCAAAGTTCCCTCCTCCTCAGCCTTTGTAGGGATAAAGCCCTTCAAACACACTCCTCTGACAGGTGTAAGGTTCTTCTCAGGTGTGAGAGGAAGTGCGGTGCCTCTCTCAGCAGGTTCCTGCAGGAAGGTAAAATCCTGGAATTACTCAAACTGCTGAGTCAAGGCAGAAAAACACGAGGAGAATGTCACGCATCAGCACAGCAGTCCCGTGGAAGAATACCTACATTTGGAGCTATTTTTCTTGCCCAATAAAGGTGAAGATGTAAAAAAGCCCTTTTCTGTTTCCTTGTCTGTGTGTCTGATCTCAGTCAGTGCAGTCAGCTGGCAGAGGGGGTCCAGGTCCTATTTGAATTGGTGTAGTCTGGGATTTATTGATGCTCTTGTAATTAACTGAGGTTTTTTGTGGGTGAGATTTCTCTTCTTGCCTTCTCGATCCCACCTTTTCCTTCGTACATCGAGACAGTTTTTCCCTGTGCCCATGGCTAAGCCACCCTGGGGTGTGTCCTGCCTGGGCTGCTCCTGGACACCAGGATTATTGCCAAAGCCTGTGTGAAGCTGCCCACAGCCTAGGGTGTGGTGCAGCCATGGGGAACCCCTGGGGGTCCTGGCACGGGGGGCAGGGGGCTGTGGGTGCTTGGTGACCCCCAGGGTGTGGGGTCACCCCTGGGCTCTTCCTCTTGGCCAGGCAGGAATCACCTTTCCGCCCCAGGTGGGACTTGGAATGCCAGGTCAGCTGCAGCTGCAGGGCCCTCCCCGCCCTCCCTGCCCCAGCCGGCCCCTGTGCCAAGGCTGCTTTAGCAAACGGTGCCCACAAAGCTGAGACAAAGAAAACGGGTTTTTATTCATAGGCTCACGAGCACTGTGATTTGACACGACTCAGATGGAGGTCACAAGCTGTGCCCAGCTAAAGTGAGAAAACTGTGCTGGCAAATGCTTTAAAAAGCTTGAAACTATTACATTAGAGACAGAAGATCCTCGAGAGAGGATGGTAATATCTTTATTATTTCCTCACTTAACTGTTTTGTCACCTCTTGCACAGACATGGTTGCAAATTAACTCTCACACTTTTCAAGGCTGTGGAAGTTTTTTGACTCAGAAACGTCTTTCATGATGAACAGTTTTCTTACCAGGTTACTTCAGCTGGTGTTACATCTCAGCATGAGAAGAAACCCCTCGGTAAGAGGGAGGTGGGGATGCCTGGGGAGCAGGCTTGGGCTGTTCCCACCGGTGCCTGTGCCCAGCCCAGGGCATGGGCAGCTCCTGCAGGAGACCCGGGAGGGCTGTCAGGAGGCGCAGCTGTGTTATCCCAATAATTTGCCACCAGGGCCCTGCTCAGTCCCCAGCACTGTCTCACAAGAGAAGGCTGTGCCGGAGGGAGTGAGGCAGATCCTGTCAGGACAGGTGCCAGTGACCCCTGAGCTGAGCTTTAGGGGAGAGATGAAGGAATGCACTTTTCTGGGAGCTTTCAGAGCACCAAGACACTGGGAAAGGCCCTGGAGCAGGTGCTTGGCAGACGGTCAGGGCTGCTGGGTGCTCTTTGCCTGCCATCCTGTGGGGCAGGGCATTGGAAGCACCAGTGCTTTTCACCTGTGGCTCCAGGGCCTGGACAGTGCCTGTCTTCTGAGGAGAGGACAGGGAACAAGAGGCTTCCTGAGCAGTAAACTGGAGCAGTTGTGGCCGGAATAAATACACCAGAACCACGCACTGTGGGCGGTGTGTTTGCCTCCTCCCTGGGCGGGGAGCAGAAAGGAGCTGGGGTCTGAAGCAGTGGCAGTGTGAGCCTAAGGCAGTCACAGCCACCCTCCCATCTAGAGATGTCACGGTTGGACCTGATCATCTTGGAGGTCATTTCCAGCCTTAAGGATTCTGTGCTTCAGGGGCTCTATTGCAACTGTAATTGAGATGCAAAAGGTGAGAGAGCATGTGGGCTGTTCTGCAGGAGGAGCGCAGAAGGGAAGAGCTGTTTGCTCTGGACTGACAGTGTCCAGGTTTGCTGAGGGGGCTGCAGGCAAGGATGTGACCCAGGGATGCTGAGCAAGAGCCATATTTTTCTGGAAGTCACACTGTGTGAAAAAGTCCCTGCTCTGAGCCCCAGATTTAGGAAAGGGTGTGCAATGCAATCTCTCTGCCATGTGGATGGGAATAGTTACAGGAATGGGGAAGGCAGCACACCAACACCTGTGAATGGTCTCTGGGGGAAGAAGAGGGGACAAATAAGAAAATGGAAGAATTTGAAGAAGGGAGGGAATGGAACACAGCACTGTTCCTTCTGCCCCTTCCCCTGTCCCCGGTGTGACCAGTAAGAGCACATGCCTGGGCTGCAGAACTAGTGCTTCCTCTTTTGGAAGCAGCTGAAGAATTGCTCAGGCAGGTGCAGTCTTATTCTTAGTGATGTCAACAAAGTATTAACCTGGGAGCAGTGGCTTTGATTTAATGTGTGAGTAACTTTGGGATTCAGACAGATTCTTGTTACTGCCAGCAAGTGCAGTGTGAGCTTGGTTAAGTAGGAAAGCAGGGAGAGAAGGGAGAGGAGCTCAGATTGAAGTCTGCAGAGCTGATGACACGATAGAAGTCTGCCAATCCATCCCAGGGACAGAGCTTTTTATCTGCACAGCTAATTTGGACTGCCAGGTGCATGTGGGTCCCTCAGGGAGCAGAGGGGCTGGTTGTGAGCATTGATGCAGCTCCTTCGGGCTGCCCCATCCTGGCACTGGCACTGCTGCTCGTACACGTGCAGCTGCAGAGAGTTACAGCCACAGACATCTCCGTGTTCAAAGCAGATCTCCTAAGAGGAGGGTGTGACAAAGTTTGAGTAGAAAGCTGATGGCCTTGGCAGGAGCTCAGAGATATATCTCAATAGCTGCAAGGCCATGTAGGACACAGGAGTTGGTTTTGTGCTTTAAATCCATATCCTGATGCTGAATCTGGGCCAGCTTCACTTAAAGTCTTTCTTTTTAATGCCATCTCATGTTTAATTGCTGAGCTCAACTCACAGTGGTTTGAGTCCTTTTGAAGTGCAGCAGCTGGCCATGGGCTCTGCGAGCAGGGCTGTGTCTGAGGATCAGGCTAAGGAAAAGGCTGGTGGGAAATGGGTAAAACATCTGCTGTTTCCATGGCCAGTCAGAGCACTGCTGTGTGTGCGGTGTCACCTTGCTCTGTGCGCTGCAGAGGCGCCTGGAGCAGCTCGGGGGGGTGGCACCATCACCTCTGCAGAAGGGCTGGGTGTGCAGCAGACCTGTGGGACCCCCAGCACTTCCCACATCTCTGTCCCAGCCTGTGGACAGCCCACTGTGAGTGTGACCTGGGCAGCAGAGCAGCAATAAATCAGGAGCCAGTCTGGGAAACAGAGGCTGGAATGCGAGGGGATGTGTGGAGATCCGACCTTGCCAGCGAGGGGGGAGAGAATGCCTTGCTCTGATTACAGACACTGGGCTTTATGATTAAAGCTGCATAAAACCAAGCTCTTCTGTGCTTTAGGGGCTCCGCCTGAGAACATTATTAATAAAATATCCAGTTTATAAAATCGTGACTCAATTCCTATGCACTGATGTCTTTCAGCAACTGGCCCTGCAAAAGGCCAGGCTCCATCCAAAGTCTGCTGCACACAATAGAAAACC
The DNA here is from genome assembly GCA_013390045.1 of Picathartes gymnocephalus. Lineage (NCBI taxonomy): Eukaryota > Metazoa > Chordata > Aves > Passeriformes > Picathartidae > Picathartes > Picathartes gymnocephalus. The sequence goes on along the minus strand of WEKY01058554.1, from coordinate 128,362 downwards.
TCCTGTTTATTTCCGCAGGCTTTGGATTGGGTCCTTAGAAAGCAATTTGGGCAGCGAGGTGAGAAATTTGGGATGACCAGAGTATCAGTAACATGAGCATCGAGCTCCACTCTTTTCACTTCAGTTCACAGACAGAATTTCAGTCCAAGAGAGAGCAGACGACCTCCTGTGCACTGCTGAGGTGGATGCAGGTACCAAAACGTGCATTTGAAAATGGATCTTTTCAATGCATTTCTCTAGTGTGTTATTTTTGTGTATTGATTCTTAATTTCGTTACAGATTCTGATTTTATTTGCTGTTCTGAGAGGATGCTCTGGCTGTACCAACACCTGTTAGACCCAAATTTTAATGTGATTCAGGCGGGGGGGCATTTTCTACTCTACTGACCCAGCCCTGTGTGTGCTGGGAGAAGCCAGTGGAGCAGCGAGGATTTGTCCCAGTGACTTTATGAAAGGCCCTTGTGACAGCAGGGTCCAAGTTCCTTTTTTCCTTTCATTATTTATTTCTCCAGCTCAGCATTCCTGGAGAAAGCCCTGGCCCCCAGGGACTCTGTAGAGGAGCTGTGACCCTTGTGATGGACACGGTGGGTGAGCCTCGTGTTCCTGGTACATCAGACCCCTGCAAAGAATCACTGAACCACAGAATCCTAGAATGGTTTCTAGGGTTGGAGGGGAACTTAAAGATTATTTTTAATACTTTTTAGTGTTGGTCAGAAATTTTGTCCTACAGAAAAGTCTTGCTCTTGTCATTGCCTTGAGCTCAGTAAAAGAGGAGAGGATGATTTCCCTGGTCAGGTGTGATTGCTGCTCTGGGAGTGCTTGCTGAGGGCAGGGGAGAAATGAGAAGAATATGAATCTCAGTTACAGGAAGGATGATACTGGACTCCCGTGGCAATTTCCTATGCTAATAAGCACCCAGGAGGATATTAAAAATGTCATTTGTGCTCTAAAGTAATAATAATTGAAATAGATTCTGGCATCTTTTATAACAAGAGAGCCAACAGTTATTACTGGGGATATTTTAAAAGAAAACAAACACATTCAATAATTAGTTAAGTGAATTGCCAATATGCTGATGCTGCTGAAATTAATCTGAAAAATATGAGGTTAGCAATGTGGTTTTGCACAATTATGTTGGAGATAACATTAAGAGGAGGACTGGGGTGTATTTTGCAGGAAAGCAGACTCACCCCTGAGACTGGTCTGTGGCACTGGGTCCTGGGGACCTGGCTGGGGCATGGACCCCTCTTCTCCAGAGGGAGTTTGGGGAAGGGGCCAGGGTGGTCTCCCTGCTGGCTGGGGGCTGTGGGGGCTCTACCCTGAGCTGGGCTGGTGATGTCAGCAGGCTCAGAGAGCTGAGCTCCCCCTCTGTCCCCATCCTACCCACATTGGGCTCTGAGAGCAACCCCTTGCTATTCACACTTGTAAGGTCAGTACTGCAGAGGCAGACTGAACGATGGATTTATTATAATTCCTGTTTTTACAACAGCAGAGGGACAAATTTAATGTGTATTTTGAAAAACTTTTCTCCTTGTATGGGAACAGGACAAATGTGAGTCAGGAGGCCACATTTAGCCAGGAGCCTCTGCTCAGAGCCTGCAGAATCCTGTTTGGGGACAGGCTTTTAGTGGGACTGATGACCCAGAGAGAAGTCCTTCCTTTTCCCGCAGACAGGCAGGAAAGTCTGTTATGCAGGCCCAGCATTGACCAAGCTGTGCTGTCAGCGGGTTTTTCACACAAAGGAAAATGTCTGATGAGAACGTGTTCTGCCCCTCTTGCCTGGCTCTGAACTTGTCCTTGAGAGCACCAAAACCTGAGGTCATGTCCATCATAAAGCACCAGTTGTGTGTGGTCCTCGTTTGGAAAGAAATACAAATATTTTGAAATGGATGTTTCTTGCTGCAGCCTCAACGACTGCTATGTCAGCATTGCTTCTTCACCCCTCTGCTCTCACAGAACAACAATTTCCTGAGCCCCAGCAGTGAGTCTGAACCTTTAGGTGTTTGAAATCCTGCCCACAATCCTGCCAGTGTTGAATTGGAGGCGCTGGGACGTCCCTGGGGAGGCACAAGGACTCGGGAAGCAGCAGTGTCTGTAAGAGCAGCAGCTCCGTCAGGAACCTGTGGGGGAAGGTCCCCAGACACTGCCCAGAGCAGTCATGGATTGCCTGGGAGCCCGGGAACCACAGGGCTCTGGAAGATGGAGCTCTTGGAAGGGCAGCAAGTCAGAGAGTGCTGCTGCTCCGGCCTCGAGGGTTCTTTTCACCCTGTGCTTCCCAAACTGCCACAGGGCAAATCCCCGGTCCTGAGAGGCAGCTGGAGAAAAAAGCCAGTTTCTGGAAATGATGCCATTTCACCTGGACAGCCCAGGTGGATGCAGTCCCAGGGAACATCACTTTTTAATGTTGCCACTTCTCGCTTTTTTTTTTTCTTGCCCTGGGTTAAATAAAGCACTGACATGCTTGGAGCCTGGCAGCAGAGAGCTTTCCCAGGTACCGTTGTGCTCTGAATTGTGTTGTTTTTATTCACCATCAGCAAGCTGTCTCAAGGGAGTTTTAGCTTTTGCTATTTCCCCTCACACCCATTCCCGGGGATCAGTCACTGACACACCCAGAGCTGAGCTGAAGGCTCATTCCTGCTGCCATCTCCATCGGGCCTCAGCACAAACTGCTGCTCTCCATCTCTTCACACAGATGATGAGACATACCAACCCATTTGCTGTTCTAAGTCTGAAAACATAACCATCAGTCCTGCCTGGCACTCTGAGCAAACAAAATGTCTTTATTGCGACTTATCCAGCCACACCACTTGTCAGTTTTATGAGTTTTTAAAATAACATCTAATGTTAACTTGGCAATGAATCTGTCTTAAGACACACAGCCCACTCACATTTTAGTTCTTCTATTAAAGAAAAATATGTATGAACACTACAGGAAAACATGGATCAAACTTTTTATTATCCCACAGAGTACAAAGAAATGGGAGCAGAAGGGTGGTGGGAGGCTGGGCAGCTGTTCCTATGGGCTGCAGCACCCAACAAGTATTTTATCTTGATCCAGCTGCACAGTAAGTGGGAACAAACACCCTATCGTGGAGAGCCTTTCTGTTTAGTTTCACCATGTGTATCACAGAGAATGGGGATTGTTTGCCTTCAAAAGCAGGTTTAGGTCAGGTGGTTATGGTTTAACATTTATATGATTTTTGGAACTTTATTGCATTGTTAGAACCTGATTCATGGATGACCTTCATGCGTGAACCCAACTGAAAGCATATAAATTGTCCTATTGATCCGAATTTTAACATTGATTACAGTGGGGTGAGGTGCAACTCAGTGTGACTAAAAGGAATATGCAGTTTGCCCCCATTGCTCTCTAACACAAGAACAGGATTCCAATTGCCTCTTGCTGAAAAAATTGTGAGGTGACACAGATTTTAACACTTGTGAATAAACTGAACTTCAATGGATTAATTTTGCTCTTACTTACAAATCCACGAAAAAAAAAAAAAGTATTTTTGTGTTTTTGCAGTTGAGAATGTCACTGGTTCAGCTTAAGCCTCTCCTTGAAAACCAGATTTCTGGAGTGTGTCCAACACCCACTCCTGATGATTTTTCTCTCCATGGCTGCACACATTGTCATTCACACCAACGACGCGTTAACCTCTCACTTCAGAAGAGATTCTTCTGTAGCACCGCGTTTGATTAGTTGTGACACAAACTGTGTTATCTATATAATTAAGTGCCCTTGTGGGTTAGCCCGTGTGGGGAAGATGCTGTGACCCTTAATGAGGAGAACAGACAAGCAGAGCAGCCCGGCCCCAGGGGGTGGTGAAGTCTCCCACGTCTGCCTGCTTTCATCCAGCAGCAGGTGCCAACAGTGCAAAGGAATTTACCTTTTCCAAAATGCTCTGCAAACACCAATTTTTCCTGCAGCCCGTCAGCAAGACACGAACTGGAAGATGTCACGGTGCTCCTGCCCAAATTCACTGCGGTCTGCTGGACTAATCCTAATCCTAAACCCTAAAGCTCATCTCATTCCACCCCTTGCTGTGGGCAGGGACACCTTTTACTAGCCCAGGTTGCTCCAAGTCCCATCCAGCCTGGCCTTGACCTTGGTCACTCCTCTGAAGTCTGAACAGTGACTCTTTTCTCTGCCTGGAGGGGTCAGCAGTGCTGGGACAGTGCTGGGACACTGCTGTGCATGAAGCTGGGGAGGAAATCCTTGTTTTCAACACTGCTTCAGCCTTGAGTCATATTTGTCAGGCTTTCATGCCTGAGTGTTTGGAGGATGGGAATACAAAGCAGGGTAAACACAGCTGAAGCACATTCATTAAACATTAATGCAAATATTTGCAGAGATTTTGGTTCAGAGCCTTTTCAGATTTCCAGAATTACAGTAATGGAACATGGGCACGTGTTTGGCCAGCAATGGCGAGATAAAGGAAAGCAGCACGAGCACTGATGGGACAGGTGGGGGTGGCAGGAGGTGACCTCTGAAGCCACCACGGCCAGGTTGCCCTGCTCCTCTCGGGGGAACAGCCCCCCAGCAATGCATCACCCCTCCTCAGCCCTCAGCTTCTCGTTCACTGCAAGCTGGAGAAGATCCCACAGAGCAGCCCAGGTTTTGGACAGGGGCCTGCAATGACAGGACAAGGGGCAATGGCCTCTGCCAGAGGGCAGAGTTAGATGGGATATTGGGAAGGAATTGTTCCCTGGGAGGGTGGGGAGGGTCCCCTCTGGGGTGCCCAGAGCAGCTGTGGCTGTCTCTGGATCCCTGGCAGCGTCCAAGGCCGGGCTGCACAGGGCTGGGAGCCACCTGGGATAGCGGCAGGTGTCCCTGCCGTGGCAGGGGTGGCACTGGATGGGCTGGAGATGTGTTTTGGTCCCTGGATCTGTCACTGTTTGCCCAGTGTGCAGCTTTTGCCAGGCTGTGCAAATAAAGCCATTTCTAAGGCACTGCTCCTGCTTGGGGGGCAGGGGCTGGAGCTCTGCTGGCCTGCACAGCCAGGCAGTGGGACAGGAGCTAGCAGAAGTCACCTGGGTGTGTTAGGGAGGGATGTTCTCAGAGCCTGTGTTCAGGTATTTCCCAAGTAAATCACACAGGAACAGCATTATGTATTCTGTGGTTCCATGTTTCTAAGAGAGATGCAAATTGAGACATAAGACTTCTGTCTGTAATGTACCATAAAAATTCAATGGCTGGCAGTTGACATAAAGTTTATAAATATGTTTTCAAATAAGTACAACAGCCATGAGATCAGGAATCAGCAAGTCATAATGCATTTCAGCACAATACTGATGAACCCATTTTTCTGGCACATATGAAATAACGAGCTCATTTTAATTCTTTATAGATAACAGATAACAGCTTGAGAGGCATGTGCCGTGCCATTCACTTTTATGGCTCCAGCTCCTCCACACTTGATACTCCCATGACATTGGGGTCGGGAGGAGAGGGTGGGTTATGCATTCTTGCTTGCTTTTCTCCTCCTCGCTGCTATATAAGGTGGCTATCATTAAAAACACAACAAAATGAAGCAGCCATTTAGTGCATCAGAGTAGCAGCTGACTGATGTGACCACAGATTACTTTGTTAGTAACTTTTCTGGAATTTATTTCCTTTATCTCTGCTTTATATCTCTGCTGTTGCTCTCTAATCATCACTCCCACAAGGCATTGTGTTCCTATTGAGGCAGCAGCTAAATGAGCTGAGAATTAGATCTATATTACATCAGCAGTGGGCATTGCAGATATTACCAACACATTAAAAGAGAAATTCAAATGAAACAAACAGGAACATGTTCTTTCCTATTCCTGAAATTGATCCTGATTCCACAGCTGAGCAGTGTTCAGGAGGAAGAGATGAGCTTTGCCACAAACAAGCCGTTAGATGAGATCATTAACTGAAATAGGATTACTGCCACTCTGTAATTTCATTTTTCTTTGTCCTTAGAAGTTTGGCTAGGCTGGGAAAGGACGGATGCTTTGCTGTGGCAGCACTTTAAGGCTCTAAGCTGTAGAAGTCTTGATTCTTTGGTCAGGGATTATTGGCACATGAGGCAGGCCAGCAAACCCAGAGCTGCCCCAGAGCTGGGGGAGGAGCCCCTGCTCTTGGCCCAGACCCCCAGGGGCTCCGTGTGCCCCTTCCCTCGGGGGGCAAGGTGGGAGCAGGGCACCCGCTGCCCCTCCCAAAGGGACTTGGCCAGAGCAGCCAGGGCCTTTGCTGAGCCCTGCTGCTCCTTGGCAATCCTGCAAGGATTTTGAGAAATTACGTTTATTCTGATGGGTGACGTATAAACCACCCTGTGTTAAATGTCCTACAATTTGATTCAGTGGTTACTTCTGCTCATTGCTTGAAATCCAAATAAACCCTGGAGGAGACATAAATTGGAGAACGAGTCAAAATGTGCATTATTTTAGCCGTGAGGTATGCAAGGGATTGGACAGGTTTCCTGCAGCTCTGATGGTGAGTGAGATTCCTGCTCCTGAGGTTTGGGATTCCACATGACTTCAGGGAACGGGTGCTGGAGAAGATGCTTTGGTTTTGCCTGTACAGCATGGAAGTTGGGATGGTCTTGTAAAGATGAACTTGTGACAAATGGAGTGATTCGGCTGCACAGGTCCAGCCCAGGGGCAGAATTCCATGCCTGGTGCACTCTGGTGAGAGCAGAGGGATGTCCCTGCCAGCAGGGCCACTCTGGACACCACAATGCTGAGATGCCCTTGTGTTCGGACTCCAGTGCAGAGCAGGGTTTGCTGCCTGTGGCAGAGGGGTGGGCAGTGGGTGTCTGGTCCCACCTGCCCAGTCCCACCTGTCCAGTCTCACCTGCCCAATCTCACCTGCCCAGTCCCACCTGCCCAGTCTCACCTGCCCAATCTCACCTGTCCGGTCCCACCTGCCCAGTCTCACCTGCCCAATCTCACCTGCCCAGTCTCACCTGCCCAATCTCACCTGCCCAATCTCACCTGTCCAATCTCACCTGTCCAGTTTCACCTGTCTGGTCCCACCTGTCCAGTCCCACCTGCCCAGTCCCACCTGTCCAGTCCCACCTGCCCAGTCTCACCTGTCCAGTCCCACCTGCCCAATCTCACCTGCCCAATCTCACCTGCCCAGTCCCACCTGCCCAGTCTCATCTGCCCGGCCAGGGCTGGCCCTGAGCGGGGTTTCCACCCCTGCGTGGCTCTGACGAGGCTGGGGCTGCCGTGGAAGAACAGCAACCCAGCACTTCCACACAGCCCTGGAGCAGCGCCCGGGGTGTCCCAGCACGAGGTGACACTGGAAACGTGCTGGGCCTTTTCCCCCCTCTGACAGCAGACTGTGAGGGGTGGCTGTGCCCTCTGCACTTCCGGGGCTGTCCAAGGTGCTGGGAATGTTTCAGGCTTTACCGCTTGTCCTTCAGCTTTGGACAACCATTTTTTCTAGTAGGACAAATACATGATGTTCTGTCTCCACCCCTGAATCTCCACTTCTGAACCGCAACAAAACTGTGATTTTGTTTATATTTACTGACTTTGGCAATCAGGAAATCCTGAGAGCAGGAGCATATCTTGATAAAATTAAATAGGAACCTCTGAGACTGCACGATTAATTCCGTTTTGGTGTGAATTCAGTACTGGTGTACAATAAATCTGACCTGAATGTAGCAGAAAGTAAGAGAATTCTATATTAATGTTTTATAATAGGTTTATGGTTAAATAAATTTTGTGAAAGCATAGGGGTCTCATTGTTACTCAGTCAGCTTTCCCCACAGCAATATTTTCCCATGATTAAGTTGGAGATCAGATAACCACCTTATGCAGTATATACCCAATAGCAATTTAAAAAATTCAATATCAGCTGTATTATTCTAAAGACTCATTCCATTTTCAATGCAATATAAGTACAAAATAAAGAGATAAACTACATATAAAATGTAAAACATGGGAAAATTTATCACTTGCAAACATAAAAGCCAAAAGGATAAAAAAAGAGAACAAAAGCAAATGGAGGCCATAAAAGAATACAGAAAAAAAAGATAAATCCACAGCGTTACCTTTTCTATACACATTTGGCTGGGGTTTATTAAGGTGCATTCACTCTAGTACAGCAAATAATCGCCTCTGTAATGCACTTTACTGCCGCGGGCTAAATTAATTCATGCCGTGCTGAAAGTGTTTGGCCCCGCTGGACCCGAAAGGACGCGGAGCATCCCTCGGGAGCAGGCGGAGGGTCGCTCCCTGCCGAGAGGCAGCGGTGGGAGAGCTGCAGGCCGGTGTGCCGGGAGGAGAGAGGTGCTGGGAAGGAGCGGGCTCGGGGCTGGGGGCACTCTGGGGAGCTGGGGGTGACCCAGAGATCCCATCCCGCCGACGGCCACCTTGGAGTGGGGACACGCTGGAGCTGGTGCTTATCGTGCTGGGAAAACCCCGACGGCAATCCCTGCAGTCAGGAGTGTGGATGTGGGGACTCAGCTGATCCTCAGCCCATCCCCAGCCCATCCCCAGCCCATCCTCAGCCCACCCTGAGCCCGTCCTCAGGCCATCCCCAGCCCATCCCCAGCCCCTCC
>WEKY01058554.1:92818-114984 GCA_013390045.1 Picathartes gymnocephalus | reverse complement strand
AAAAAAAAAAAAGGAAAAAAAAGAAAAAGGGAAATGTAATTCTGTTTCATTTGTGTGTGCATGAACAAATTAGTTTCAGAAGCAATTTTACAGTAATTATGACCATCTCCAATGCATTAGATTTTCAGAAATATTCACTCTTATGTCAAGATGAGAACTTCACGTCCTGATTTTTTTATTTGATGTTCTAACCATTTAAGGGTTCCAATAATTTGTGTGCATGACTAGACTAGAACAAAAACACATTTACAACTTCTGAGTTTTGTGACACTGAAAATTCTATGGTGAAGTGATTTTGACCTTTGGAGGATATAAAAAATTCAATGGTAACATGAACTTTATCTCTCAGCACAGCATGTTATGGTCTGTAGTTTCAGCTCCTATTCCCTGATAAAGAGGTGTGTTTGATCTTTTATTCCTCCTAATACTTCAAGTGTATCATAATTATAAATTTATTTGGTAATCACTCTGATGGTGCTGATACAAGAAGCCATTTAGCATTTCTATGTCTGTGGTACTTCCTTCCTCTGGGGATACACTGAATCTATCAAGGTAAAGTACCAAGTTTTCTAAATTTCTTTTAAATGTAATTTAAGGTAAATAAACTTCGGGGAAGTTTGGTGAGTTTTGGGGACATCCACATGAAAAATATCTAGTGGCCTTTTTAATGATTTCTTTGTCCATTTGTGGCCAATTTTCAGTGCTAGCCCATCAGAATTGCCGCTTCCTGGGATGAGGCTTCGTGCCATTTGTGTGAGAGAGGGTGAGTCAACAATTGTAAATGCTGCATTTTGTGTTCTGTGTGAAATCATCCATCACTGGACACTGCTAAGTGAGCCTGGTAACATTAAAACTATGTTTAATAAAGCCAGCATTTCTGTACCACTTGCAATAGGGTCAGCAGTTGCCAAATGAAATTAATCACTTCTTTACCGAGAAATTGAAGAGATTGGAGAGCAAGAGAAAACAACAGGAGTAAAAGGAAGAACAAGCATGCAGAATAAAACATAATCATTATACATAAAAAGGCCTTTTACCTCTAGTTTCTCCTCCTCGAATATCTCCTGAAGATTTTCAGGACTGCCTTGCATGTAGATTGCAAAGATGAACCCCAGGGGTGTAAGGAGGATATTTTCCCAAGCGAGAGAAGTGCTCTAAGTTCCTATCACCAGAACCAGGAATGCACCTGTTGGGTCTCCTTCCCAAAAGAGTCAGGAAGGCAGAGGCAGATGGGCGGGGTGCTGTGCTGGAGACTCTGCTGAAGCTTTCTGGGTCAAAGGGTGGGCACGGTGAGAGTGTGCAGGTGCATGTGAGTGCCCGTGCGTGTGCAGGTGTGTGCTGGGGGGGTTCAGTGGCTGCTGTAGGACTTCCCTCAGCCCTACAGTATTCCTGTGCCAGGAGCACACCCTCTGCCTGTTCTGAGCTGAATAACCAACCATCAGTGACCCAACCTCTGGCTATTTGTGGTGCGACGGGAAGCAAAAGGCTTTTCTGCAAATTCTCCAGCAGGAGTTTGGGTGGGAGGCTGCCCCTTTCCCTCTGCCCTGCCTGGCAGGGGTGGGGAGCCCAAAGCTGCAGCCCCTGCTCCTTGGAGCAGAGCGAAGCCCTCTCCTCCCTGTGCCTCTCTCACGTGCAGGCAGAGGGATGGGAGCTCTGCTGCCTGCTGGAGGTGGCTCAGGAGCCAGACTCAGAGCTGCAGGAAAGGCTGCTGGCGCATCTGGACTGAGCTTAATCCGAACAGAAAGAGTGTTTTAATTCACGGGCTGTTTAATCCAGAGTTCCCAGCCAGCCTGGGAGAGCAGCTCTGCCTGGCAGGGCCGTGCTGGGCAGGTCTCAGAGCAGCCCCACAGCCACCAATGGGCTCCTGCTCTCACCACGGATGAACATTCCAGCACACCCCACCAATGCTTTCATTTAAATGCATCTGATAACCCAGCAAAGGGAAAATGGGAATGGGTTGGCAGGCGGCCTTTCAAATGAAAGGGCACATGGTAAACTCTGTTTGCTGCTTTTGCACCCTGCACTACTAAAGGCATCACACCCATGCATATTCCTTTCCATTTGCCCCTTGTTCTGTCCTTTTTATTGTTCATATTCCAAAAATTAAATATAATTTCAAAGGGCATAGAACAGTAAGATGTGTTTGGGCTGGCTTATTGCAATTGCAGATTGTTCTACTTGTACGTTCTACTTTTATCCTAACGGCCCATAGCAAAACACAGCAAGGATTGCAGCCTTAGAGTTCATGCCTTTGTAAAACATACAAATTAGAGTAAGTCTTTATTCTCTAAGCAGGATGGGAAAACAAAATTAGTGCTAAGTCTTGAAGCAATTACCTTTGGGTACCATCTCTTCCTAACCACAGCAAGCTGATGCCAAGGAGTGCCTCCTTTACATGTAAACACACCCTCTGATCTTCTGAGCAGCCGTGCCTAGACATGAAAAAGCATCAGACATCATCATTCATGTATTAACAATTAATTATTTAGTTATTGGCTCAAAGCGAAGCCAGCACACCGGGACTCCAGTTGCTTGCTTTCCTCAGGCTTGCAGCCTGCACAGGTTTTGTCTTCTGCGGGGAACAGCCACCCAAGAACGCCCCGAGTTCTCACCAGTTTGTCCTGCACTGGCTCCCAGCAGGTCAGTCCTCATAGGGAAATCATAGTCCTCGTGGGGAGATCAGTTCTCATGGGGAAATCCGTTCTCATGGGGAAATCAGTTGCTGATCCTTGCTAATAGCCTCTACCCAGATCTTTTGCCCAGAGTAAGGCCAAAACACAACAAAATAATTCCTTAAAAATCCAGTTCTCCTCTATGTGCCACCAGCAGTTCCCACTGCTGAACTCAACAGATCCCTGCAACTTTTCTCTTTGAATTTTTTATTTTTATGACAAATTTTAGCCTTTCAGTTTCAAATGTTGTCAGTGTGTACCTTGTACTAAACATTTTCTGTGTTTTGGCAGACACAGATGAATCCCTGTAAGGAAGTGCACACACACAGACTCAAAGTGCAATTAGGCCAAATTAATGACCAGCTGACTGAGGATCACCACCGTGCTGGAGTGAACTGGGGCAGCTCCTGGCATTGGTGGGATTGTTTGGCATTTGGGTAGCACAGAAGAGAGGTGAACTGAGCTCTGTTTTTTTAACTGTCTGGAATATTTGTAACTTTGATTACTGGCTGTGACACCAGGGTCAGAGGGTGACTGGGAGTGCAGAGCTCAGCTGTGGTGAGGAGCCCATCAGAAATGGCAGAAATGACATCACAAATGGTGGTCAGGGCTCCTCTGGCACGAACAGCTGATATCCATTTGCTAATCAGGTCTCTGCAGCCAGTGAAAGAGAACATGATGAGCCCCGTGTGCGCTTGCTGCAGCAGCTGCTCAGTGAGGGGGATGGCCGTGGTTGGGCTCGGGGCAGGCACAGGTCACTGGGAACTTGGGAAAATCGAAAGTTTAGTCTGAGCACCCTGTGGGGAGCCATTGACTCTTCCTTTGTTGTCTGGGCTCACAAGGATCGTAGAATTATAGAATGGTTTGTGTTGGAAGGGACTTGTAGGGGTCATCTGCTCCAAACCCTCTGCAATGAGCAGGACCCGTCCTGCTGGGCCAGGTTGCTCAGAGCTCCTTGGACCAGCCCCTTCTCCAGAGCAAGTTTGTGCTCTGGTTCACAGGAGGGTAATTTTTCCAATCTTGGATGCTGGCATTTGAGAGACATCTTTATTTTTCTTTTGGCAAGAGTGGGATGTATTTCCAGTTCTTGGAAGCTTTAGCTTATTAAATAACAGAAATTAGTTTCTGGACGAATCTGAAGCAAAATCTCTTACTTTTCTCCTTGTTCTTGAGCCAGTCCCCTGCAGTGCACCCAGCTGGAATTTGAAAGGCAGGTGCTGGCCAAGGTGACTTGTCTGGGAGGACATGCACCAGGCTGTGCTGCTGGTGCGGAGAAATATTTGTACACGTGTTGTCTGCTGTATAAATACATTTCAAGGGGTGATTTACTGTATACAGCACTGTTGTAGTTAGACTTTTGAAGAGTAAACCAAAATAGCTGTTAATTTGTGGTCACCTTGAAGGCACACAGGCTCAGGAACCTTGACAACGTGCTTAGAAAAAGCAGTGATAATCACGAGTACATGGTAATGACCATGGGTTTTACAGCCAGATCATTTAAACATTCTGAGAAAAAAGATGGCAGGAGAACATTGTTAGTGAGCTCATTAGTCCTCTGAAACTGCCAAGCAAAGCCATTAATGGGGAGAATCAAATTTGATAAGAATGGGATTTGCAAAGGCAATTTTGAGGACATGGAAAATGCAAGCATTTGCAGGGGTTGGTTTCCCAGCTGGCTGCAAAACCTGTACGGAGGAGCCCCTGACCTCAGGGGTGGCTGTGCACCTGCCACTGCCCCTGTCCCTGTGTGGCTGTCCCTGGATGAGCTCTGCATGGAGTCGGCATTTCCTTGGATATCTCTATTGCAGGTCAGCAGTGAATGAGGCACTCAGCAGAAGTACATAAAATAAATAAAATAAAATTTAAAAAAAAAAGCTGATTCATGCCTCTCTTTACTTCCACTATTTATTTCCCATCCTGTTTTTATTAACCTTATTCTCTAAATTCCCTGGACCCATATTGGCTGGCTGTGATGGAATTTTTGCTGCTACTTCTGTCACCTCATTCTTCACTTTTACGGGCCGTGGTTGTGCTGTGGGGGGGCTCCCTCCTCCGCTGCAATCAGCCTCGAGTGGGTCTTGCACGAGCTGTGCTGGGTCCTCCGCGTGGAGACCAAGGGCCTTTCCAGAAACCCTTGGTGAGGTGCCTGGAGCCACAGGTCAGTGAGGAGCAAATCCTTACGTGGGGGTGTCTGGGGAGCTTTGTTCAGTAAACAGAGCCTGGCAGGGAAGCCCCACCTGTGCCTGGGCAGGCACGGGGCACCCCCAGCCCACAGTCGTGTCCACGGCACAGCCCAGCGTGGAGGGGACGCAGCTCCCGAGCACGGGGACATGTAGAGCCCCCCTTTGTGACAAACACAACGCGACGTGATGCACACAATAAACATCCAGAAGTCTTAGTTACCCTGGGAAGGAGAGAAGCATGGGCAAAACAAGCCATGTTTTATGAATCAGTTTCCTTTTTCCCAAGGTTGTAGTTCCTTTTATGTTCCATAAACAAAGCACTGTGGGCTTTTGTTCTTCCAGAAAAACACAGCCCAGCAGGTAAGGAGCAGTTCAGCTTGGAAGTAACATGTTCAGCCCTGAAAGCAAGAGGCTTAGATAATCTAAACATTTCATATTTGAGTGTTTGCACAGGACTAGTGTTATTAATGATAGCAGGGATGATCGAGTGTGAAAGTAACAAGTAAAAGGTTTATATAGCAATAAAAGACTGCATATCCAGTGCCAGAACCAGGGCTTCAGACACAGGCAAAAATTGGCACCTTTATTTATTTATTTATTTATAGTCACATTTAAGTATTTATGTATTTATGTATTTATTTATGGTAAAACTGGCTGATTTTCTTTTATGGCACAGGAATTACCACCCTCCTTTAGCCCAGACGCCGCTTTTCCTTTCACAGCTGAACTCCTTTGTGCTTAATTTCTTCAGCAGAAAAGCTGCTCGCTCTGGCCTCCACTGCAGCTCGGCGCAGGTTTGCAGTGAGAGACGCCGCACATCTGGCCGCGGGTGATGCCGCACATCTGGCCGCGGGCGATGCCGCACATCTGGCCGTGGGTGATGCCGCACATCTCCCCGCTGCAAGCCGTGGGGACGGTGCCGCCGCACCGCTGTGCCCGCGGGCAGAACAGAAACGGTTGCGGTTCGCTCTGGGTCAGCACCCCGTGCCTGGGGATGCGAGGGGCTGTGTGACACCTCTCCCAGACGGATCACACGCTCTCAGGTCTCATCCAGGCGAATCGCAGAAGTAAAGCCACAAACCCTCAAAAATGTGGCTTTGTAGCACACAGGAGGGAGCAGGCACTGCCACAAGCCGCTCTGTGTTTGCGCACACGTGCACCAGCACTTGCCATCCCTATCAACGGGTTCCAGAGGCTTTTGACATCGGCTCTTCAGGCTGAGGAGCACAGGAGGGCTGGAGAGCAGCCCAGTGGTGAGCTGCAGTTGGATACCGCGTTTGGGAGGTAACAGCTGCCTTGGGAAAACAGCTGGGGCTGGCTCTCTCTCCCCGTTTGGGGAGTGGAGGGTGATGTATGCTCTGCCTTGGCTGCTGGGGGGATTCAACACCAGGGTGTAATTAGCCCATAACTGCACCGCGTCCCTCCTGGGACACAGCCATATGAGCTGCTCACCATCACAGATGTGTTTGTGCTTTGCAAAGCACCTCTGAAGGGCTTCTGTGGGTGCCTCCTCCTCCACGGTCCCCGGGTGACTGTCAGACAAGGGGGATCCTGTCCCCCGTATCCACCAGATGTTCATATTCCGCCCCCTCCCCGAGACTTTAAAACCTGCTGCAATGTCGGTTTCACATCCCACACACTAAATCAATTATAACGAAGTAAGATGCTAAAATTAAACGCCTAGAATGCAAAAAATAAATATGTTAATTCATGTTGGAATACTGAAGTTCTGACTTTACAAATTTCCCTTCTTCCCTGGGCATGGGAGAGGGGAGGGAAATTCGAGGGTCCCGGTTCGCAGCAGCCCTTTGCATCCCGCCTGTCCCTGCTCCTGCCCTGCTCTGCCTGACGCCTCCTCTCAGGGCTCAGCGATCGCAGCGGCCGTGTGAGGAAATTGGGAGCTTTGCTCCTGGAATTATCAGCGCTCAAACAGAGCTGGGGGTCGCGCTGACCCCCCTGACCTCGCGGCATCATCATAAAACAATCTTTATGCAGGATCCAGCAGCCTCAGCAGTTCCTGTAGGATGTCATGCTCCAGGTATCTGGGGGGTCTGCCTTTATTTAGAACCATTTTCATTCAAACTCTTGCAAATTTGGGGTATTTTTTCCTTCCGGACTGAAGTCAGGTTTGGGCAGCACCTCAGCTGTGTAGCCTGTTTTTCCAGGTTTTTGCGGGTGCTTTCGGAGCAGCCCGAGGGGATGGTGTCCCCGAGAGCTCCCGCATTGCAGCAGCGGGTGCGATGCCCTCCTGCAGCAGCCCGGCCGTGCCCAGGCTCCGGGACGGCGGCAGCGGCTGCCCACGGGCCGGGGAGCCCCGGGAGCGCCAGGCTCGGGCACGGCGGGGACAGAGGGGTCCGTGCCCGGGCGAGCAGAGCCCACCGCCCCCGGCCCCTCCACGGCCCGCGGGGACAGCGCTGGGCAAGAGCCGGCGGGAGGAGAGGGAGAGCTCTGGCGAGCCGTCTTTGGGCGTTTTGTTCTTTTCCCAGAAGTGTTGATAAAGAGGCGTCGAGCGACAGCCACCACAGTGCGACGCTGCAGACCGGAGCTGGAGCAGCCCCTGACCCCTGCACAGGTGGGATCGGAGCCGGAACCGGGACCTCCCGGCCACACTGGGCACAGACTGCCCTGCAGGGCACGGTCTGAGCCAAACCCAGCGCGGCCCTGCTGTGCCCGGCCCTGCTGTGCCCTGCTCTGCTGTGCCCGGCTCTGCTGTGCCCGTCCTGTGCTGTCCCAGCCCCCGGAGTCCCGGGAGCCCTGCCAGGGGAGGAGCAGGGTCACCTCCCTGCAGCTGAGCCGATGGCACCGGGGCACTGCAGGGCACAGCAGTGGCTGGGACAGGCTGCCCAGAGAATCTGTGCAAGTGTTGGAGCGTTCCCTGAAAATGCTCACAGGCAGGTTGGACAGGGCTTGGGATAGCCTGGTCTCGTGGAGGATGTCCCTGCCCGTGGCAGGAGGTTGGATTTGGATGGTCCTTAAGATCTGTTCCCACCCGGGCCATTCTGTAATTGTATGATAGGCATGAACATCCCCCCCAGGCCCAGGCAGAGTGGGGGGCCCACCGGACCTGCTGCCACCCCCTCGCTGAGGCCGCCCCACACCATTTAAGAGCTGAGAAATTGTGAGCGTTTTGAGGGCGGAGTTTTCGCAGCCCCGAGTTGGCAGAGCTGCTTCTGTGACCGATAAAGTGGGAAACTTCACAGCACCGAGTGGTCCTCGGATTCACACCTCCACACGTGTCACAGTCTGGTGTTAACGTGCTCTGAGCAATGAACAGGGGACAGCACTGGCTGGGCAGCACAACCTGCCGGTTTTCCCCATGCTGGCCATTCTCTTTGCTGGCCCTGGGGGCTCTTACCTCGCTGGTGGGCATGGGGCTGTTTGCAGTGACAGGGAGTGGGAGGTGGCAGTGCCCTGCCCCAGCGCCAGCACCCCATCAGCTGCAGGACAGCCCCTTCAGCCAGGTGCACACGGGGCTCATGGTCCATGCACCTCCCTTCTGTGGGTAATGCCCATCTGTGCCTTTGGCACCTCCCCTCGTTAATGCAGCAAGAGGAGTAACATTTACAGAGGAAAATGGCTTTAAGCCTAAGGAGGGTGGATTTTAATTGAATGTTAGGAAGGAATTCTTCCCTGGGAGGGTGGGCAGGCCCTGGCACAGGGTGCCCAGAGCAGCTGTGGCTGCCCCAGGATCCCGGGCAGTGCCCAAGGCCAGGCTGGACACTGGGGCTTGGAGCAGCCTGGGACAGTGGGAGGGGTCCCTGCCTATGGCAGGAGGTGAAATGGGCTGGGATTTAAGGCCCCTTCCAACCCAAGCAGCCTGGGATTCTGTGATTGTATGAGAAGATGTCCCAGCCCAAGCGAAGGGGAGCTGGTTTCACTCACAGGGGGCTGGGCATGCAGGGGGTGCAGGAGAACCCCGGTGCCGTGGCCTCCAGTCCTGCTGGGGCTGGAGCACCCTCCGGCCCAGCCACATCCTTGGGAAAGAGCCCAGTGGGCACCAGTGCCCAGGGAGCTGCCAAACCCCCTTTGCTGGGAACGGGGGGGAGGTTGCTCATTGCAGCCACCTTGGGAGCCCGATCGCACCAGGGTGTCCTGGGAAAATAAATATTTATGAGGAAAAGCCACAAATTGCCAAGTTATTCTGCAAATTATCAGAGAACTGGAACATATTGTGGAAGGAAAAGGTATTTTCTGAAAAGACCTTTCAAGCACAATGCCTCGTTCTCTGCAATGTTCATCTTCAAAAACCAAGAATGGGGAAGGATTAATGGTCCAGGACCCTGAGAATTCGCACTTCCCGGAACAAAGAACGAAGATGTAAAGCCTGTCTTCAAATGTCCCTGTTTTCTACAAAGGAATATAATTTTGCTTCTGTCATCATTTCAAGAAATACTTTCTCCACAATGATTTCTCTTCCAAAGTCAAAGAGTTGAAATCTTGCAAAAAAAAAAAAAAAAAAAAAAAAAAAAAGAAGAAGAAACCCCTGCATTTTCTGGAAAAAAAATAAAAAATACCCAGCAACACAGGCTCTTATTTTGCTGGCAGAGGCAGAAATCGCTTGAAACAAGAAGAAAGAAGGAGAAGCTGAACATGTTTCAATTAAAAAAACATTATTAGCTCACAAAGGAAGAGATAAAAAAGGCTTTGCTCTTCAGGAGAGCGATGGGGCTGCCTGCTGTCAGCAGTGCACTCCCAGGGGGGCTGGAGGAGTGGGGGGCTGGGGGAAAGGTGCCCACTGCTTGCCAGGACTGGCTTGGGCACTGGGAACGCCCCAGGCTGTGCCTTGGCCCTTCCCTGGCATCCCTCCCTGCCCAGCCGGGCTGGGAAAGGGAAAAATGCAATTGTTGGTTTGTCTGCCTTTGGAGTTTGATTCCAAACACCTCCTGCCTGGCAGAGGCTGGCGGGGGGAGAAGGGCTGTGGTGCTCCTCAGGCAGCTGTAGAGATGACACTGAGGGTGGCCTTGGTGGCCCCAGTGCCACCATCCCTGCAGCGGGCAGAGGCAGGGGAGTGTCCCTGCAAACACTCCTGACACATGCACAGCTGGGGGAACCTGGATCCCACTGCCCTTGCACCTGGAATCTCCGTGGCTTTGATGCGTGGGCAAAACCAGGTCTTGCTGCCAGGCAGAGCCTCCCTGATCACTCAGGGCATGGTCAGAGGCAGAATCATTTGGACTGAAAGGAAATTCAGATGAATCACAAAAAACTTGTAAGAAATGAATCCAAATTGCTCTTACTACTCACACTAGGAGCAAACACAACATAAAGAAGATGCTCTGGCAGCATCCTGTGGTCGATGGTCACCAGAGAGCTCATTTTTGTGAATATCTCTTAATTTCCAGGCACTTGTTGTGTGCTTATAAATAAGTAATAACATCTCATCTGGAAACAGACACTTAGGAAATGGCATTTCTCAGGCTGTAACATTGCTATGCAGAGAACACACTTGGAGGGCAGCAATCTGACAAGTTAAATGCCTGGCGATGCCCATGGCTGTCCTGGCTGCCCATGAACCCTGTGGCTTTTGAACTTTATTTATTATGGATGATACAATGAGCCTGACTGTTCCTGAGCAGAGAGGAACTGCTGGACATAATGAGCACCAGCGTCTCTAACCAGTGGTGACCTGCTCAGCCACCAAGCTGTCGTTGTTTAGATGTTTTCCATACAGGAGTCACCACGATAATCCATCATTTTGGACAGCGGCACTTCCGCTGCCATGGTGTCATACAGCACTAATTAGCTGTCGCTGTCACATTGCTCTGGGAGCTGTTGTCTCGTGGAGGTGGCACCTGCAGGAGCGCCTGAGGTGGCAGCAGTGGGAGCCCCCGTGCTCCCAGGAAGGCCTGGTGTGCAGGAGCACTGGGCAGGCACAGGAGGAGCTCCTTGGTTCTGCTGCGTTCCAGTGGAATGTCTGGCTGCACTGCAGAGATGAAAAGCTGTCCCTTTTATCTGCTTTCCTCCCCAGAGCATCTCCTCCTCCACAGCCACCGTGTAGGGCCCCTCCATGCTGCTGAGGGTCCCTTGTCCCAGCACCTCCTGTGCTCCATGGATGGCTGTCTGGCTAAGGAATGAGAGTGGGTGGGAGCCACACCACACAGCGTTCATGGCACCCTCCCCAGCTGGCTGGGTGTGGCTGTGGGGAAAAGGGGGCAGGAATTGTGGCTTGGTATTATAAATACAATTTAAATCCCCCTTTCCCTGTCCCTTTCCAGTGAGACGTTGTCTGGATTTTTTTCCCCCAAACAATATTTTAACCAGAGCTCTGCGTATTTCCTCTGTTCTTTCTGGATACTGCTTTCAAGATCTTACACTTTACATGTTTTGGGATTGTGAAAGGCTCATTATGAACTTACACCTCAAGCTACAAGATAAACATGATTACATATCCTACAGCTCCCTCCATCCCTATCTCATATGACTGACCTGGCAGGTTCATTCTAATGCTCTTCCTGAAAAATTAGTGATGGATCTCACTCAAGTTTCAGAAATGGCAACACTCCTCAAGGCAAGAAAGGTGGGACCATCTCCTGCCTGGACGACAAGCAGGACTTCTTGGCTGTTGTCTGGGTACCTGAGTATAAATTAATCATCAGCCCACGGTGGAGGAAGTGTTCCCATTTGCTCGGCGGCAGCAGAGGGATTCAACTCCTGCTTCATGAATTCTTTGTCATGAAATCTGATATATCATGTAAATTAACTCTGAGGGCCTGCAGCTTGCTAAGAAGAATGGTGCAGCATTTCATGGTCAGCTCTCACACCTCTGAGAGCTTGTGGCCAGCAGCCAGGTGGGGAAATTTAGACACGTCTTGTGATTTCAGCTTGGATCACTTGTTCTTCCTGAAGCTTCTCTGGAATTCCATCCAGCTGTGACCTCTTCAGACCTTTTGCTGTGGTTGCTCCTGTGGGACCAGATGGTTCTGAGTGCTGGAATGGCCAGAGGGGTGACAGGGAAGGTCCCAGGCTGGGCTGGGAGGTGGGATGGAGCTCAGGCAGGACTGAGGGCCCCATCCTGGGCTGGAGGGAGCTCCTAGGCCCTGGATAGAGGAGGCATGGAGGGGTCTTGGGGCCATCATGGTCTCTTTGTTGTGATCTCGGGGTCCTGAGAATTTGGGGTGCAGAATGGGATGACACGTCGCAGCATGTGAGACTGGCTGAGGTTGGCTCAGGCTGGCTGGTCCCTGAGCTGCATGGAGAGCTGACTGTTGGAAGAGGAGAACTCCAGCAGCACCTTATAAACTATTGCCTCCCTGAAGCACGGCACAGAACGTGATGTGTGCAGCTGCAGCATCGGCTCCAGGGCATTAGGAAGTCAGAGACACCTATGGATGCTGACGAGCAACATTTTTAAATGGTGAGGCCCATGGGAAGTGGCACAACTGCCCCCGATTTGGCTCCCTGCTCGAGGAGGACATGCAGGTACCTGCTGTGAGCATTGCGGGGCTTGATGAAATTAGTAAGTCGTCTGTTCAGACAAGTGCCTCTCCAAGACACAGCATCCTGAGTGCCCAGGTGTGAGGCTGCTGACGGGTCTGGAATAGAATCCAGCTTCATGAGGTCTTGGTGCGTTTGCTGATGCAGGGAGAGAACTCTGCCTTCTGCCTTGCTGTTGAGCCACTGCTTCTTCAGATGCCTCTGGCGTGTGTCAGGGTGTGCCCTGTGCTCGGTGCTTTAATCCACCCGAGGGCAACAGTCCTGAATTAACGGAGGGGAGCCTTAGATCAGGGATTAGAGGGAAATTGGTCCCTGGGAGGGTGGGGAGGCCCTGGCACAGGGTGCCCAGATTTGCTGTGGCTGCCCCTGGATCCCTGGCAGGGCCCAAGGCCAGGCTGGAGCAGCCGGGGACAGTGGGAGGTGTCCCTGCCAGGGCAGGGGTGGCACTGGGTGGGCTTTGAGGTCCCTTCCCACCCAAACCAGCCTGTGACTCTCCGATCAGACATTTTGCCATTTCTCAGAACCTTGTCTTTGTGCTGCAGCTTCCCACGTTTGGGTGCAGCTCCAACTCCGTAGTAGGAGGACAGCTTCAAGGATGGAGGTAATAATCTCTCTTCTTTCCTCTCTTGCTTATTGTTTTTTCTAACCGCCAGCTCCATCTCGTCTGTACAGATAATTTCTATACAATAAGCCTCGTGGAACAGCTTCAAGTGTTCAGTGTAATGACGGGAGCACTGAGGCAGCTAGGTAGATAATTTATTTGATTTCAAAATGCTGCCACATTTATACATGGAAAACTTTAAAGAAAATTAAACTCATTAAAAGCCCCCACATAAATTGTTTTTGCAACAAAGCAATTAAGAAATCTCGCCTCTCCAGCACGGTGGGCAACAGTCTAAATAAAATAAAGCCCAAATTACCTTTTGCTGGAAACAAAGTAAAAGCTATCTCTTGTGACTTAATAAGAATGGGAGTTTTAGAATTAATACAAAGGTTTAGCAACTTCCTTCTGTATATGTTGCTAAGCATTTTTCTGAAATTGCCTCAGAAAAAAAAAGCAAACAATGCAGAAGGATCACGTCCATGAGAGAATTTGGGGTTTTTTTTACCCAACTAAATTACAGTGCTTTACAACACAGGAAAAGGAGTCAAGGATTTTATTTTCTTCCCCCAACATGCATACAGACATTGGACAGGGTTTTGTTTGGATTTATTTTCATTATCTTAGCTCCAGTCTACTCTTCAAAGCCCCCCCCCGCCCCCGTTTCTATGGGAACGAAGAAATAATGCTGCAGGAATGGACTGCAAAATCTGGGGCCCGTGCTATAAATGCCGGGGAGCAGGTTCTACTCAGAGCGCGGGTCCCTCTGAGCGCCGCAGCCGCTGCCACGGAGGCTGCCCTGACACGAGGGGCTGGCGCCACGGCTGTGCCCGGTGCCCCCGAGCTGCACAGCAGAGGAGCCAAGCTGAGGGGGATGAAGGGCCAGGGTGGGATGCTGGCACCCCGCGAGTGACCCCTGCCCGGGTACCGCCCCGGGGCTTGTGGCCACCTCTCTCTGCTTCCTGCCGGGGCGGTGCTGGCAGCGGGAGGGCTCCGCCGTGCCGCACCCCGGGATGGGTCGCAGAATGACGGAATCGCTTGGGTTGGAAGAGCCCTCTAAAACCACGGAGTCCAACCCCGAACCCTGCACTGCTGAGTCCTCCACCGACCCATGTGCCTAGGGCTGTTCCCATCCCCTCTCTCATCCCATGGCTGGGTGCTGTGGAGGGCCAGGGTGGCACTGCCCGGTGTGGTGGCACCATCAGAGCGTCTCCCTGGGCTGTCAGAGCAAGGCCAGGAGGATGCTGAGCAGGTCATTTATAAATTGCAGCTCTCTAGAGGAAATGTGAATGTCCTGAGATGTTCCTGCTGGATCAAGCTGTTCCTGCCCCTCTTGGGAGGACCCTGATGGAGAACCCCTTTCTTCTTGCAGGCTCTCTGATGCTCTAGAAAGAGCTGAAGGAGGACAGGACACACTCAGTTCCTCCTGGATCTCCACCACCATCCCTGTCAGGCCCAGTGCTTGTCTCAGTGTTGGGGAAGGGCTGTCGTGGGATGATAGGCTGCTCCAGGCAGTACTGGAGTTCTACAGACCTGATCCACACAGAAAAGCCTTCCTTTGGCTCGGTGTGTGACAAGGAGAAGAGCTCCACAGGACAGGGAGGCAGGCTGTGGAGCGGGAGCCATGCAGCCTGGGCTGTGCAGGCCTTTGGAAAATGGCCAGTCCCACAGGGTTCCTCCCAAACCTACTTAATTGCATGAAATAAGATGAAAAGACAGCCTAATGAGAAACCCCATCTGCCAGCCAGCTAAAATTAAGGCTGCCTTCTTCAGTGAAATGTGCTCAGATATCTGTATTCCTTTAATATCTCCTCAGATGGCCGAGCAGGTTTCAGACACGTAGCGGTGCTGCTCTCAGCTCTGATTTTTTCCTTAGTTTTCCTAGCTTGCCCCTGAACAGCAGGGGAAGTGGAAAAAATTGGCTGAAGGATTCTGTTTCAGCGTGAACTTATTTAAGAGAGCATCAGCTCATAAAGCTGCCATCCAACCTGCTCATTATTACATTATATTACGTGATTCAATGATTCATGATATCAAATTGGTTACGGATGGATACAGCAGGTGGTCTCAGGGCACTTTTGAACTTACTGGAAGAAACTGGGACAGAAATTCAAACAGAGAGAATTTTCAGAACAACCCTGAGGGTATTTGTGTGGGGAAAGGAGATACATAGGGAAAGGTCTTTTATTTCACCCGGTCTGCCCAGTGCTTCCCTGAAACCTCTGTGCCCCGAAGCAGCTGATTGGTTTAGTTTACCTTTCTAATCCCTCTTCCCTTGTCCAAGGGCAGATGTTTCTTGCTGCAAAGGATTGACAGCCAGGTGCCCATCCCTGAAGGCTCAGTGGGAGGGCCTGGCTGCGGAGGGGGCGCAGCACTAGGGGTCCCTAGGCAGTGTGTCCCTCCGTGGGGTCCCAGAGCGGCAGCAACGGGCTGGGCAGAGGGGCAGGAGCCAGGCCCATGCCCTGCAGGAGGGATGCAGCAGCGACCCTGGCACGGGCCCTGCCTCCTCCAGCTGCAGCTGGGCGCGGGCTGGAGTTGTCACCCTGCACCCACCATCCCTCCTCCTACCGAACCCCAGCCGCCTGGTGGACGCAGAGACACTGCCCTTCCTTCGGAGCACCCAGGGCTGCACATCAGGCACCACCCGGCAGGTCACGTTCCAGCAGCGTGAAGTCATGGACAAGAATGGAGAATCTACCAACACCTAGAAACAAATAATTACCAGACAACTCCTAGTACTTGAGGACCACGCCAGGACAAGTTCTTAAAGCAAATTGTGCACATCTTTGGAAAACACGTATTGATTTCGACCACGCCAATTGAGAAATAAATGTCTAATCACTGACTCATGGATTAAGACCGAGGGAAAATGTATTTTTTCTCTCTCCACAACCTATTGTTCAAACAAAGTAGTCTCAGTTAATCAATCTTGTGATAATAGCTTTCAGGGCAACAGCGTGATTGAAATTCATCTTTCTTTAGTTTTCCATGCTGCAATGCAAAAAGAGCTGGGTAGGCAAGAACACAATTACAGCAATCTGAATTGAAATGGCAGTTATTTCAGGGCTGGAATTTTGGAGGTTTTGGTGGTTCTCTTTCAGAATTCAGACTTTCTGCCGTGTGAAAAGGTATCTTTGAAAGTGATTAAGCCTAATTACCAGCTGCAGACCTGACATCACAGGTTCTGTCAGCTCCGGTGAGTGACTGAAGTGATGACTGGGTGTGTACCAGTGAGTAGGGAATGATGTATCTGCCTGCCCAAGCAGTAGAAACTGACCTTAAATGTTTGATTTTACTTTGTCTTGAAGCAGGATCAGGAGCAGGGAGACACTTGGAGTCAGGGCAAACTGCTGAGTTGCCAGGTTTTTCCTGGACTAACGCATTTGTGTCCTTCCCTTTGCCTCGGGATGGACCTGGGCAAACGAAGCCCCCTCTGCTCACTGAAGGGATCCACTCCTTGGAGGGGCTGGGCACAGGGGAGAGTGAAGACTTGGTCCTGCAGATGGAGAAAAATGCTGGGAGGAAAAAAAAAAGCACTTAAAAATGAAAGCTGAGGTTAAAGTGAGGAACGCTGGTGGAGCTGAGAGAGTCTGCATGATATGATAAGAGCATGTTTTTAAGGAGTTCTCATTTTGGTGAAAATTAGTTTTGGATCCTCATCAGTGTATTCAAGAGAAAAATATGACTGTAATGTCTACAGAAGAGAGATAAAAAGGAGATCTGCTGAAGGAGAAGTAATGAATTTACACTGCCAACATCCATTCTGAGGTGCAGAAGATACATTACTCTACATTATGCCTATATTAGACTTAAATAAATTTCATTACAAAAACAAGATTAGAGGAGAGCAGAGCAATTTGAAAACAGCCAGTAATTATATGATTGCTTAAAATAAAGAGCTTTCAGGGTCGTAATTCATGTACTTTTGGATAACCATATATAAAATTCATATTAAAATGATGTAAAGGGACAGCATTAAATATACCACAGTGTAGGGTTTGGGGCTGCCTTTAACCCCTCCTGTCCCTCTCTGCTGGGCCACAATTCAGCTGTCTCGTGGGGAGCAATGAGGATGAACCCCATTTATTGGGGGAAAGCAGTGATACACAGGGAATGTTGAGTGCAGTGGCAGATGCTGTGATGGCAAACTGGCACCAGGAGGGCAGGGCTGTGCCGTGGTTTCATGCTCAGCACCCTGGCAGTGCTCACACTGCTCCTGCCCTGCTCATCACCAGCCATTACTGCACCCCAGCCTCAGAGATGCTGCAGCCAAAACAATGAGCAGACACCACTGTTCCCCCGCAGATCACCTCACCGTGCTGATCCACCAGCCACCTTCTTCTCCAAAACCTGCTGCCTTGCAGAATGAATTCCAGTTGTTATTATGCAAAGTCACTTGGTGCCAGCGTTGCACAGCACCCTCTGCTTTCCAGCTGAGATCCTCGCTTGCTAAAACAGTATCTGGAGCCATGTGTCAGAATGTCTGCTGTGGGACCTGCACTTGCTGGCAGCACACGGGGAACCCTGGGGCTCGTTTTTAGTCAGCGTTTTATGCAGCCTGTGGATATAAGGAGGATGGAAAATGCGTCCTGTTGGTTCTTAAAATATGAAAAAGGACTGGCAGCCACTGCTTGAACAGTGGGACAGGAGGAGGGCAGGTGCTGGGCTGGAGCAAGGAGGAGCCAGAGCCTGCTCAGCCCCTGAGGGTGGGGACACGAGTCCCCCCGGGGCACGGAGGGGTCCCGGCTGTGGGGAGGGGGCTGAGGGGACCCACTGCCCTGGCTCTGTGAGACTCCCCTGCCCCGGGAACTGCCAGACCCCTGCAGAAAACCTTCCTGCTCCAAAACTGTGGGGAGCTGCCCCAGATGAGCCCGAGCAGCCTCTTAGTTAATGTGCTTCGACAGGACCCAAGTACAACTCCAAACACTGAAGTTTGCACGTGTGTATCTTCCAAGTGACCTAACTGGGCTTTTGTAATTAAATGCAAATTCTTATTTTCTCCAGTCTTATTCAGGGAAATTCTGGTTCAGATCACAATAAAATCTAGTACTTCAGAGAAACAGCAGATAATTTAGAAAGAAGAAATAAAATGTAATTGTAGTTTAATTAAAAGTGAGGACCCTCCTGTCTGAGCAGACCCAAAAGGGCTCTAGGTTTGCAATAGCTGCCTCAGGATCGTAAGGATTCTGTGTGAGATGGACACCCTTCAAAGGGATGGGTTTCAAGCATCCTCCCTTGCATCACTTCTGCATCTGAACTGATATTTGAAAGGCTGTAAATGCAGCTTATCACTCAGTATTTTTCTGTATGAGGAGCTTCATAATGGGTTTTTACTTTGCTAATAATTTTACTTTTCCCCCTTGGCTCCTCTTGCTTCCTTGGCCTGAAGATGAGTAGAGGCCTAACAACAAAACACCAGAGCGAAATATCACCAGTGCATATGGGTGCAGCATCATCACAGAAATGAATTTTGTTGTTTAAGGAGTCAAAAGCCAAAGCCAGCTCATTCCTTCCCTTTCATGCCAGATGGAATGGGTGTGCCTTTATATGCAGGGGAAGGTGCAATGGGAAGAGGCTTTGTCTGAAGAGAGCACATCAGAGGGGCCGGGGGGATGTTCTGAGAGCTGAACGTGCCCTCCACGGTGCAGACCGCCTTTAATCAGACCCAGACTGGCCACCAGTGGCAGGTGCTGGGGGCTGCTTTGGCCAGCCCCTGGCCCTCCCCCAGACACCTCTGCAGCAGGGCTAAAAGGGTTTTTCCAGACTGGGTCCTCAGTGAGGCAGGACAAGGGTAGGCGACCAGCACAGAAATCTTTTTTAAAATTCTGTTTATTCCCTGGGATGCATTGATGCAAAATGCTTGTACAAAGCCCATTTCCCCAACAGGCTCTTACAAAACAGATTCATGCCATGATGAACAAACACAGAAGATTGTAAAAATCACCCAAATGTGCGAAACTTATGGAAGTCCCAAAGAAATGAGAAGAAGATCTGAATGCAATGACACTTCAGTCAGCTCTGGTAAGTGCACTGCCTGCAGCAAATAGGCAGTTGCCAATATTGATGTTATTGCTCTCTCTCTCACTCTTCTGGGTAGGCCTACCCATCATTCCAGACTGACACCAGCAGTAAAAGCCCCAAATCTGAGTGAAACTGAGAATCACTGCAGCCAGCTCTATTTATTACCTCTGGCTGTTAACAAATCACCTGCTTGATGCTTTGATTCACTGTCTGTGTAGGCACATAATGTGGATTGACTGGTTTCCAAAGCCCCCGGCCCCCCTTTTTAAAAATAAACACTCCTGTTCCTTTCCCAGCCCGCTGGGACGTGCGAGAGCTCTTGAAGATAATCAGGAACGTAAGTGATTGCTTCCCTGAGTTCCCCAGGTTTGCCTGGGTAAATGCCACAAGTCTTCCTGCCTTTGATTAGCGTCGCATTTGATTTAAATATTTATTGATCTTTTATCTCCCTGTTTTGGTGGGTTCCTGCCACCACCTGGCTGCAGAGGCATGAGTGACCAGCAGCAGAGCAGGGGCCACAGCCACACAGAGCCACAGGATCTGCGTGCAGGAGCAGATCCTCCAGCAGTGTGGGAATTCGCTCTTGGCAAGACAAGCAGGTGCTGTGATTTTTCTGGTGAGAGATAAGGAGGTCATCGATAGCACGTCGGTTCAGCTCTATTGCGTTTTTAATTCCTTGAGTGTTACATTTATTTTTTTTCTACTTTCAGCAACTCCTCAATTAAACCTAAAAGAAGATCTTTTGGGCAGTGCTTTCCAAACATTCAAACGTGGCTGTGACTTCGTTCCCGCTACCCCACCCATGTGTGAGGCAGAAATCATGTCCAGTGGCGTTTCCAGAGGAAGATCCCAGATCTTTTTACTCTCACATTCCACACTAACTTAGGAAGTTACTGATGAGCAGTTGTGAATACCTTGGTTTTACTTAACTTTAACAAAGAAATGAATTTAATGGAGTTTTGTATTTATGCAAGGATTATTAACAAGCAAAAAGATTTCATTTTCTGTGCAGGCCCTTGCCTGTTGGAGAGCTGATTGGGAAGTGTCCTGCAGGAAGGGCAGCTAAGGGAGCGACTGAGCTGAGAGCTTTGCCTCCATGACTTTCCCGTCTTTTGGTTCAAGAAATGCCATCAGATAAACTACAGATTCCAGGAGTGTCCAGAACGAGCAGGGACACTTTGTTTGTGCTCAGCAGGGTGGGGTTTACCAGCCCAGATATCTCTGTGAGTTCCTTCTGCTGAAAGTGCTCTTGGCCCCTGGCTCTTAAGGCAGAAATAGAGAAATACAGTGGCCAGATCCTGATGGTTAATTGCACACACTGGGAGAGTGGATTTTCTTATGTACTGTTCAATCAAAAGACATTTTAATTAATAAGAATTTTTAAAAAGGCTTTTTATGATCTACAGGCCTATAATTTCAGATCTATGAAAATATCTGCTGGCATATGAAGCAAGAGCAGAAATAAGAAGAGATCTTGACCTTTTGGTCTTTGATTGCCAAAGTACCATGAGGTGAAAATCATGGAATCACAGAATGGTTTGGGTTGGAAGAGACCTTAATGATCATCTTGTTCCACGCCTCTGCATTATCCTAAGATTGACTGTGCAATTAGGACATTACACCATGTCCTTTTGCTTCACACTCATTGATGTTTTAGTTATCAGGAACCACTAATGCGAGCTGTGCTTGAGTGGGGTCAGTGCTGTGGTCCTTGGGTGTCCAGATAAATTTTCTTAACCTTGACATTATCTATGAGAGTGTAAAAGGCCACAGCTCCAGGTCAAAGTAGTGTGAAAAGCATTTATCTTTCCTTTCTGAAAATTAAAAATATAAGAAAAGTTAATTTTTCCTTCTAAGAGAGGACGGACACTGCCCCTCTCTGCTCCCTCCCCCGTGTGATCCCACCCTACAGCCCTGACCCTCCGAGGGCTCTGCCTGCAGGGCAGGGCCAGGGCTCACAGGTGACCCTGCTTGGGGCCAGCCCAGGTGGAGGATGGCCCCTGCAGTTACACATTGTAGACACCTAAACCATTTCTTATTTTGACTTAGCAAAATTACCCCTTCCCTCCGTTCTGGGGCTCTGATGCAGAGTAGGACCAGGCTGCCCAGTGGTGCTGCACAGCGCTGCCCTCGCTGAAGCCCAAACCTATTTTTAATAAATTCCCAGTGAATCCCAGTGTGTTAGAGTCCCAGGCACATGTTTCTGTGTTCAGCTGAGTCAAAATGTAAGATAACAATCCAAGCCAAATGTGCCACCAGCCCCAAAGCCCAGAATGCCGAGCTCCAGAGAAGGCAATTTAAAATTATGACAGTTCTACACCTCGACAGACTCATTTTCTAATTCAGACCAACAAAAGGCTCCTTCCTGATTTGTTTAGAGGCTGTAATTGCAGAAGTCATTGGCAAATCAAGCATAAAAGTGCAGAGGTGTGGGGAAAAGTCTTTCTACTGGAGAAACCCCATGATAAGTGATCTACTTGCAGTGCAGCCTGGGTTTTTTTTATTAGAGTATTTACCATTAACTTTATCCCTAGTGGCCAATTACTGTCCTTTTTATGTCTTTTTATTGTGAGACTCAGAGAACACTCTGCAAACAAACCCCTCCTGATACTCCTCAGCAATTATTCCTGTGATCACAGGCCTTTCTTTTCGTCTGTGTTTGCTGTGTCTGCAGAGCCCCATGGAGCTCTGTAGAACCCCACTGCTCTCTGGGGCAGATCAGCCCCAGCCCCAGCCCCAGTGCCATCCCCAGTGCCAGCCCCATTCCCAGTCCCAGATCCAGTGCCATCCCCATTCCCAGCCCCAGATCCAGTGCCAGTCCCAGTGCCAGTCCCAGTCCCAGCCCCAGTGCCATCCCCATTCCCAGCCCCAGTCCCAGTGCCAGTCCCAGTGCCAGTCCCAGTCCCAGTCCCAGTCCCAGTCCCAGCCCCAGTATCAGCCCTATTCCCAGTCCCATTCCCAGTCTCATCCCCAGTCCCAGCCCCAGTCCCATTCCCAGTCCCATTCCCAGTCCCATTCCCAGCCCCAGCCCCAGTCCCATTCCCAGTCCCATTCCCAGTTCCATTCCCAGCCCCAGCCCCAGTCCCAGCCCCAGTCCCAGTCCCAGCCCCAGTCCCAGTCCCAGTCCCAGTCCCAGTCCCATTCCCAGTCCCAGTCCCATTCCCAGTCCCATTCCCATTCCCATTCCCAGTCCCATTCCCAGTCCCAGCCCCAGCCCCAGCCCTGGCTCTCTCTGCTCCATCCTGGGTTGCTTTA